>NW_025563894.1:0-25000 GCF_020424385.1 Procambarus clarkii | reverse complement strand
AAAAGTTGCTTTGATAATGATTGGTTAATTGAGCATGTGATGACGCCATTGGCGAGGTGAATGACCTAAGCACGTCAATGTACAAAGTCGGAGGGAACGCAAATCCTCCCAGATAAGCTGGATACATTTAAATTTAAGCTGTCTATTCCGTCCCCCTGTCCCAACCCAAATCCTTATCCTGACCCCTTCACAGTGCTGTATAGTCGTACTGACTTGGCTCTTTCCTTTGATATTGCCCTTCCCTCGGAGCAAAAAAAAAATAACAGTTGGAGACATTTAATGGTGCAAAGTCCTTGGAGGAGCGCAGTGACCTCAGCCTATGAGACAAGCGTTTCGACGAGATTTCCCTCAGTTCTTACGAGATCTTTCTTCCCCGCACTGTTAGGTGACGCCCCATCGTATGTGGAGGCGTCTGCCAGAGTGTCATCCTCAACGGGGTTCGAGGATTACTGCTGCAAGTCCCGTCTGATCTACCTCACACACGCAGCACACGCAGCACACGCAGGTGCTGCGCTCCAGGTGTAGGACTGTGCAAATGATGGTGTCTTCAGTGGTGGGGCACAGAGGGGGCACTGATGGATCGTTTCTCCTGTTAGATGCTTTAAAAATGATGCAAGGAAGAAGTTTGGTGCCGGAACATAGTTAAATCAATTTCTCCGACGACAATAATCAGATGGATGAACCGCCCAGACAATGAGGCCGTCTGTGATTGTTTATTGGTCCAAGTGTCATCAGTGAATCTGGAAGCCGAGGAGCAGAGCAGCTATCATGCTATCATGTATTGAACGCTATAGGGTTATGGGTCATATATACTTTTGTCACGTTTATAAGACATGTAATATAGGTCACCATGAACCAGTTTATTGGTTTCCAGGACTAATGTAAGCACTAAGCAATGTTTACATGTTCAACTTGCTGTTAATAAATCCTGTCGATACGGACAAAGATAAACTTCACGGAAAGGATAACTTGCTGAAATTAATTTAGCTCCGGATTTCTCTATAAATACCGTAAAACGATACCAGATCTAAGGAAGCAGGACTGGCTTTGGTCCATTATCAGGAATATAAGGATTAATGTTATCTTTAGAACTAGGACGCATTAAGCAAGTTACATTTATTAACATAATTAACTTCCTCCCCTCCAGAGGCCAACTTTCTCCCTCCATAGGCCTAGGGTGTCCTCACACTTGTATCTGTTGTAGAAGATCAATTACTATCGTTGTGTCCATCATCGGGCTATTAATTATTTTTGATGGAATTTGTGAGCGAAAATCCAGTGCTTATCCCCGTTTGTCTGACCTTGTTGATCAGTCACCCTGATAGGGGGCAAGAAGGTGTCACACCGAACTTTGTCAAACTTCCTGTTTAACACAACATTAACTTTGCCACACCTGTTGCCTCTATTGCATAGCTGTTGTTGCTGTTCTTAGCACATCTTGCTTCATTTACCAGCGATAACTTCACCCTTGATTGCTCTGTGTTAACTCCTTCCTTGATTGTCTTGTGGTTCGGCACCATTCCTTCCCTCCGTCCCATCCCAAATCCCTATCCTCATTCCTTCTAAGTGCCATATAGTCGTAATGACTTAGTGCTTTCTCATGAGTATTACCTTACTTTGCTTTTTGATCGTGATATGATTACTGATTGTTGATGCTGATTCACTGAATGATAGGGAAGGTGGTGAAGGGTAAGGAAGGTGGTGAGTGGTAGGGAAGGTGGTGAAGGGTAAGGAAGGTGGTGAGTGATAGGGAAGTGGTGAAGGGTAAGGAGGGCGGTGAGTGATAGGGAAAGAGGTGAAGGGTATGAAAGAAAGATAGAAAGGAGTGATGGGAGAGGGTAAAATATTGAGAGAAGTCAGAATGGGAAGATCGAGAGACTCTGGTAGCAGGCTCGCAGCCGTGAACCCTTCCTAGTATTAATTGAAACAATTAAAGTCCGTAGAGCCGCCAGTTTTCTCTTCCAGCGCCTTAGTGTGGCGATCCAGAGAGGAAACCCTCACTGCATCCATGGTTCCTGACCGCCATCTGAGGAGCTGGAGGAGCTCTACAACTTGTGACAAGTAGCCTTGTATCTTGCATGTAATCTATGTTGTAACCTTTTTGTGTAGTGAAATTTTAAAATAAAGTTAGATATATATATATATATATATATATATATATATATATATATATATATATATATATAATATATATATATATATATATATATATAATATATAGTTAGGAAATATAGCATGAATCTGAACCAGGATCTAGAGTTATTTGTTCCTTTACGTTTGAAACAAGTCGAATCACGAACCGAATATCTTGCTCGATCTCCTAGTACTAAACTTCACTTTTATGTCTCTCACTCTTTATCTTTCATTATCCTTTCTCTCTCTCTCTCTCTCTCTCTCTCTCTCTCTCTCTCTCTCTCTCTCTCTCTCTCTCTCTCTCTCTCTCTCTCTCTCTCTCTCTCTCTCTCTCTCTCTCTCTCCTCTCTCTCTCTCTCTCTCTCTCTCTCTCTCTCTCCTGCTTCTCCACTCGCGAGGGGCAAGAAGCACACCTCCCACCCGCATGGGTGAGCTTTAAGCTGGACATTTCGTGGCTTGAGGCCAACAGTTACTTTTGAGGATGCTTGATGGCTCTAGAAAAAGGTGATTTACCGAGACGGAGATAATTCAGAGGAGCAGATGCTGGTGCTCATGCGAACTGGAGCATTGTCTGGGCCGTTAGTGAACTGTGTAGCAGGATGGAAGGGGAGAGGGAGGGCAGGATGGAAGGGGAGAGGGAGGGCAGGATGGAAGGGGAGAGGGAGGGCAGGATGGAAGGGGAGAGGGAGGGCGGAACGGACGGGAGGTTGTGGGGACGGGATGGAATACAGAGCTTGGAAGGCGGGGAGAAAAAAACATAAAAAGAAAAATTATGCAGAGGATAGTGGAAGATGGAGTGGAAGAATGTTGCGTGATAAGACTGCTCTTATCCACCACGTGAGAGCCAATGTTTAGGACGAGAGGAAGACTGGTATGGAGGGAAAGACAGACAGATAGGAAATATGAGGCTGATAGAGCATACGGGGCAGGGATAATGTATCTTTGTTATCCTTTCAGCGTTCCCTTTGTTGGAGCGCATATTTCTTTCCCTTAATGGGCAGAAAACTGACATATTCTCCTCAGTCTGGCTTCGTGCCTCTATACCCGTTCTGCTGAGGCCACAACACATCTTATTTTACTCATCTGCATGAGAATACATCATAGTACAAAATATTACATTATAGTACAATTATAGATCTACATTGCGCTATACCATCATTATAAATAAATACTTTGCACTGTAGTACAATTATAGAACAATACATCACATTATAGTACAGTACATTTGCAGTATAATGCAAGTATTATAATGTCTGCAGTATAGTGCAGACAGCGCAACTCAGTAAAATAAGAAAATTTTCGCGCTTCTTTGTAATAAGAACAAGAATCTACTTGAATGTGACACACGGCAGAGTTGCTGCTGGCTGATCAAGTTGCACACAACTCAACAGAGGAATGAAGATGCTTTTGACATTGTTGTCTATCAAATACGGTGCTTGAGCTGAGAATGAATAGAGCTGTAATTTCTAAGCCATAACAACACATCACAATTAAATCAGGGGAAAGGAACAGTGAACCGATGATCTTTGCTTCAGTTTAAGACTAAATTATTATATTAAACAGCGAATAAAGAATTACAGAAACTAGCTGGTCGATATATTTTCTGTTCCACACTGGCAGAGTGTGCCAGTGTCACTTCTTGTCAAAGAAGAGTGTCAGAAAGTGTCAGTGACACTTTCCGCAGTGTCACTGTGCAACACTACGGAAAGATCGAGTCCAAGTGTTGCTCTACATTCTCTGGCTTGCTCTTTGGCTTAACTATTCACTTCCCACCCACTTTCCATTTCGCCTACTCCAATTCCATTCATTCTCATTTCAGCAATTTCCCATTGTCTCTCTCTCTCACTTCTATAGTCTAAACTAAGTTACTGGAAGCGGCTCCGACCGGAGGCTCGTTGAGATGTGGAGACCTCTCTCAGAACGTGTCTGTCTAGAGCACTGAAAGCCTCCTCAGACTCAACGATCTTGCGAGAAGATGAGCAGAGTTGTCTTGGCCCATTAGATGAACTCTGTATGGCCAGGATGAAGCCGGAGGAAATTCTGTTGGAGATCCGAAGTGGTTCTGGTCTTCAGTAGGGTCGTCGGAAAGGGTGAACTGGATAATCTAATCTACTGGTCTCTGCTGAGACCGGTAGATTAGATTATCTAATCTCTACTGGTGTTGATCGACCTCTTAAATAAACAAATCATGGGTTCAGCGTCTGTTTCTGCGAAACGTTTAGCATGTTGATTGCAGCCCCTGTAGTTGAACAGCAAAGAAATCATGTTTTGATGTCGTTTAGATGATTTGTGACAATCTTAATATCAATATTGCTTTGTTTGTTTTTGGGAGGTGATCGGTAGTTTGGTTTAGGCTTTGGTGGGTTTTGAGTATGTGGTTGTGTGTGGTTGTGTGTGGTTGTGTGTGGTTGTGTGTGGTTGTGTATAGTTGGGGTTGGGAAGTTAGGCGCAGCAAGGTGGGAAGAACATGCTATGTCCCATCAAGTACCTTACTTCCAAGAACAGCTTAGCACCATTCTCCCAGTGACTTGATGCTCAGTACACTCATGCAAATTTCGAAACTAATCACATTACGTCTTGTTTCTCCGAGCAGCAGCGGCCTCATTAGCCAAGCTTCTAGTGGGAAGTTGGTGCTCCTAGCGAGGCATAATACCCACCCAAGCATAATTATCAGTACATATTTATCTCTGCCACAGTCATCATTACGCACTCCGTGAACTGACCTCAGATCACCTCACCCTTGCGTATGTTGTGTTGTGTGTTGACGTCGGAGCACGCGGTCGGCCTCTATGTTTACAACATCCGCACATTACCTACTTAGTGAAATGTAATTAACAACGTTAAAATAGATAAACACATCAACTGTGTGTAATTGTACAAATAAGTCTGGAAATCTAACACTGAGGATTATTCGTAAAAAAAATATATTTATATTCATAAAAGAGAATACTTCTCTGTCTTTCTATCCGAGGCTGGAGGCCAGAGGCTCGGGGCTAGTCTCACTCGACTTTTCAAGATGAAACAAGGATGGTATGGAAACAATGTAGGTTGATAACAAAAAACATTATATCCCAACTAACAATGTAACCCACAACGTCTTTTATCTACATTGTTGCAATGTTGCATTGAAGCAACAAGTAAAAAATAACGTTGTAGTTAGTGTTAGTTTGCTGGGATTGCATGTTCTGAGAGAGTGAGAGAGAGGGGGGGAGGGAGGAAGAAAGGGGGTGAAGGGGAATAGGGAAAAAGGTGAGATTAAAATGGTGGAGAGATTGGGAGATGAGGAGTAGGGGAAGTGAGGTGTGAGAGGTGAAAAAAAGCGGTAAGAATAGAAGGTTGCGATTGGGAGAGAGGATGCAGAGAGGAGAGAGAGAGAGCTGGGGAGAGGGAGAGGGAAGAAGTGGAGAGATGGGGGAGAGGAAAAGAGACGGAGGATAGGGGGAAGAGAGGTGAGAGAGCGAGAGAGGAGGAGGAGGGGGGAAAGAGAGAGAGGTGCAGAGGAGAAAGACTCAGGCACTGCTCCCCCCCCCCCTCCCACCTCCTCCCATCTCCATCTAGTTAAAGAACATAAATCTTGTTAAAAATTAGATTAGCGTCTGGAACCTGTCTTTTATAATTCTTATATTTATATGTTAATTCTAAGTTAATTGTGTATAATTTGTACTCTTCCCCCGCACCCCCCCCCCACACCGTGGGAGGGACCCCCCTGCTGTAATTGAAAATAATTAACTTGTTTTATTTGCGATAATTGTGGCTTCTCTAGTGAACATTAGCGTAGTCTCCCAAGAACAGGTACATGAAGCAAGGAGACATATTCTCACTATCAAGAATATTTGAACACAGAAGTCTATTCTGCTGTATGAGGTATACGTAGAATATAACGAGAGTATACTTGTCACGGAAGATCTTCATAACTGGAGTATGCCTGCTGATTGGTCAGCAGGATGGTGTGTCGAACGTACTAGCCCTCTATTGGATGTTGTGTTTAAAGCTCAGTGTCAAACAAGCCCCCCCTTCCTATCCCCCCCCTAGTATATTCCGCCCCCCCCCCCCGTCATACACACACACATACACACATACATATATCTATACACACGGGTGTGTGTTATACTCGCTTGGAGGAAACAGGGTCGTGATGACAGGCCCCATCACTGTTTCCATGTTTTGTGTGTGTGTGCATGGAAATGTAGTCCATATTTTGATACAACTGGCAAACAGTACAAGTTGGGAAATGAGTGTTATAAATTATAATAATTTAGGGGGCCTCGTAGCCTGGTGGATAGCGCGCAGGATTCGTAATTCTGTGCCGCGGGTTCGATTCCCGCACGAGGCAGAAACAAATGGGCAAAAGTTTCTTTCACCCTGAATGCCCCTGTTACCTAGCAGTAAATAGGTACCTGGGGGGTTAGTCAGCTGGCTTCCTGGGGGTGGAGGCCTGGTCGAGGACCGGGCCGCGGGGACACTAAAGCCCCGAAATCATCTCAAGATAACCTCAAGATAACCTCAAGGCAATAAAACAACAATGTGTGAGTGTTTCATGAGGCTGCAGTTGCTTCTTGTCGTGACCACTCGACTCACTCAAAGGTTTTATTGAGGAATAAGTTTTGTTTATGCTGGTGGTAGAATAAATGTATAATTAGGCTAGTAAAAAGAAGTGTACAAAAAGTTTAAAAAGGTGTAAACTTGACATTAATGCGTCGTCGGCTGCCTGGCTCTTGTTGCCACGTTGTCAACTTGAAAAGTGCTTTCATGTAAGTGTTAATTTTTGTCCTTCAAATATTATCAAGTTCAAATGTTATGTGAATTTGCATTTTTAATGTTCATTGATTGTAGGGCACTATTGTGTACCAGGGATCTAATTTGTTTGATTACAATAATTTTTGGATAATATTTGCAATATTGAAACCAAGCCATAAATGTTCGTGTAATATATTGCAGTATGCTAAGGATATGTGACGTATATCTCAAGTGATAATTACCTTCGAAGTAATGTAACATAAAAGCATTTCATTATATATTTTCATTTCGTTATCTAGCAAACTGGCGAGCTTCGGTCTACGCAACGTAGATAGAATGATTGTCTTAAATTAACTTGCAATTATTTTTAAGTTAAGTTGCAATTAATTATGTTTTTTTTTTGTTTCTGCTGTTCAATGCCGTCAACTTTAGGCTTCTTTAGAGCACAAATAGTGCACATAGATACTTCCAGGGACACGGCGGCGAATACTAAAGTATTTTTTCAATCCTGAATGCATGCAGGTCTGAATACATCACAATGCAATTAGATTTTTTTTTCGTTGAAGCACCATATCTCTCACCTGTCATCACCACTGGTTGCACCCATCACCATCCTCACAACAGCCACCATAACCACCACCATCACAACAGCCACCATCACCATCATCACAACAGCCACCATCACAACAGCCAAGCCTGACCCATATTTCCTCTTTATAATATAGTCTCCGATGGAAGAAGCTTACCTTGAGCCCCTTGTCCGTTAAGTACGCTCTCTACTCTCTCTCTCTCTCTCTCTCTCTCTCTCTCTCTCTCTCTCTCTCTCTCTCTCTCTCTCTCTCTCTCTCTCTCTCTCTCTCTCTCTCTCTCTCTCTCTCTCTCTCTCTCCTCTCTCTCTCTCTCTCTCTCTCTCTCTCTCTCTCTCTCTCTCTCTCTCTCTCTCTCTCTCTCTCTCTCTCTCTCTCTCTCTCTCTCTCTCTCTCTCTCTCTCTCTCTCTCTCTCTCTCTCTCTCTCTCTCTCTCTCTCTCTCTCTCTCTCTCTCTCTCTCTCTCTCTCTCTCTCTCTCTCTCTCTCTCTCTCTCTCTCTCTCTCTCTCTCTCTCTCTCTCTCTCTCTCTCTCTCTCTCTCTCTCTCTCTCTCTCTCTCTCTCTCTCTCTCTCTCTCTCTCTCTCTCTCTCTCGCTCAGTCGCTCTCTCTCTCTCTCTCTCTCTCTCTCTCTCTCTCTCTCTCTCTCTCTCTCTCTCTCTCTCTCTCTCTCTCTCTCTCTCTCTATCTCTCTCTCTCTCTCTCTCCCCTCTCTCTCTCTCTCTCTCTCTCTCTCTCTCTCTCTCTCTCTCTCTCTCTCTCTCTCGCTCGGTCTCTCTCTCTCTCTCTCTCTCTCTCTCTCTCTCTCTCTCTCTCTCTCTCTCTCTCTCTCTCTCTCTCTCTCTCTCTCTCTCTCTCTCTCTCTCTCTCTCTCTCTCGCGCGCGCGCGCTCTCTCTCTCTCTCTCTCTTTTCATTATTCATATCCAACTTCTATATAGGAAGGATATTCATATCATCTTTCCTTTTCTCCCTCTCTCGTCCGTCCCTTTCCTTCCGCTTTTCCTCTTGACCCCTCCTGATTTCTTTGTGTCATTTATTAAACTTTATCCTTTAAATCTTACACAATACATCTTCATTTCATATTTTTCTTCGTCATCTTGTTTGTGATATTATTCGTACACCGCTTCTTCCTCCTCCTTCTTGCCATTCATCGTCGTCTTGTCCTCTACATTATCTTATTTTTCAGTTTTCTTATTTGGTCTTTTTTTCATTGCCAGTTCTCTTCGTTTCATGCATGTCGAAACTGCTTCTTCTTGCGTATCTCACCTACAGATTTCCCTTCATCTCCTACTTGACACTCCCCAAGATTATCGTCATGTGTTTCCTCATGCCTTCACTTGCTCCACTCTCCCGTATCTCCTTTTACATATCCTCTTTCCGCTCCTACGTATCTCTCGTCTCATACTCTCTCGTTCTTGCATCTGCTCTTTATCACGTCTCCTCTATCACATCCTTTAACCCTTCAGGACTCAAATATTCCTTCGCTTAACAAGCAGGGACCAATTAGTAAAATTCTCTCAGTGGCATTTATGTACATTTTTACTTGGTACACTAAATTATCACGTATATTAACAGGCAATGTAATGGGATGCCGAGAGGTGTAAATAAAGTCTCCGGGGTTTGCTACCCGGATTTCAGTATCTTCGTATATTTTCTCTGTGATTATTCCGTTAACGTTGATACGTAATTTTTATTATGTGTTCTTTGTAGGCTTCTTTTCATCTTGCTTCGAAACCATCTCAGGTTCCTGAAATTATCTCGATTGTATGGTGGAAATTTTTATAATGCTAATGACGTGAATAAGATTTATGAATCTTTTCTACCCTTACAGTAAGAAAAGTGTTTACTTTAGATTCCTATTAATATCATTTACAATCTCTTTAAATGACTAGTAAACATTTGTATTGTTAATGATTGTACAGAAAACAATTGGGTATGACATTACTCTGTGGTAAGATGACTTACCACGGAGTAATGTCCTTCAGCAAAGAGTAATTAGTGCCAAGAATACAATATTTAACTAGTCTATCTATGTTCCTGTTGTTTTAATCTCATACGTATTATTTTATATACCAAATTGGCCAATAATATTTGAATAGGTTGAACCTGGTTTTCGAGGTCGTACATTATAGCTCATTCCAGGCTACATTATACAGTACATTATAGCTCATTTCCAGAGTACATTATATTTATGAGTACATTAAGTTTAACCACGATTTACTGTTAGTTTTTACAAAGGAATATATACCATATTGGGGGAGCACAATGCTCTCCATCCGAGGATACAGTGCTTTGTAACGACATCAATATTTTGATTCGCCAGGGGGGCAGATTTTGCTTTATAAAACAATGTTCTACCGGGTAATACGTTGTTTTATCAGGAGGGAGGGAGGAGAGAGGCATGATGTTTTACCGCGATGTGAATTAAGCTTTAATGGCATACTTTCTTTGCAGAGAGTATAATGGTATGCCCACATGTACCCCCCGGGCATAGTGGCGTGTATCGGGGCTGTTGTATTATCCCATGGATCATTATTTTATCTGGGAGTAGTGATGATTTTTGTTTTGTTACATATATTCATATGTTCGGGGGTACATTAGGTTCTTTACCCTGGAGTTCATACCAGTTTCCCCCTCTGTGGAACATTAGATTTTACCCTGAGGTATATTAATAGTTTCTTCGGGGCTACATAATGTGCTATTCCGTGGGGGAAAAATGTTTTAAAACATAGAACATATTTCTTCCTGGAAAAAAAGTTAAGTTGGGGGAACATTGTACTTGGCAGTTTGCCACGAGCGTACAGGTGTTGTATTATAGTGACCTTCGCAGTATTTGCCAAACAATGCCAATGGTAATTAATGGCGTCATTAATCCCTTGTGTTCGTATAGTCCATACATTCGCACAATGTTGCTTGAAATGTGTAAAAATAACATTGTAAATGTTTTAATCCTTGAAAGCTCCCCACAAATGCTGCGGCATTATCACCAGGTAATATTAAAGTCTCGCGTATTTGGTTACACGGAACCACATTTGTTTATATAAATACACAGTAAAATGACGGAAAAAACAAAATTACATCACTGGCATGTGCGCAATATTAAATTTTCCCTGCGCGCTTCTCCGGAGCTTCAGTTGTCGGGTTGACATGTTTGGAGTGACTCTAGTATGCAAATGTTTTCGTAAATTTTATGGCCAAAATCAACACTTGTCTCCCTACGTCATTTCTTTCGCCAGAAAACTCTCTGTGAAGCGAATTTTAATAATCAAATAATATCTCTGGGACTGACTACATGTCCTGCAATGGGTCTTGACAACTATGAAATATTTGTTACACGTGGATATGATCAGTCTTCCTGCGTATTATTAAAAAAAAGTGCTTAAGAACAGATCCACAAGGGCCGTGACGAGGATTCGAACCTGCGTCCAGGAGCATCCCAGACACTGCCTTAATCGACTGAGCTGGACGCAGGTTCGAATCCTCGTCACGGCCCTTGTGGATTTGTTCATTTGATGCATCACATTAGTGTGATCTCTGTGTGTGAATAAGTGCTTAAATTATTTTAAACACTGATATACTTGAACATAAATATATATGAACAAGGTGTGGTAATTATCAGGAAAAAGCGCTTAGTTTGGGTATACTACACTAAGAAGGAATATGACGACAGACTAAGAACTGATCTGATAGTTACTTCTTAAGGTTTGAAGGTAATTTCTCGGTCATAGTCTTTCAACTCATTAAGGTAATGTTGGTGGCAGGTGTTGAAGGTGTTGACAGGCTTGCTGGTTAATGTTGGTAGTGGGTGTTGCATATTGTGAGTGCCTTTGCAATAAAGATAACGGGATGATTTTAAAAGACTTATGCTTGAGTCTGTATTTCATGTTGTAAGATTTATATCGAAAGTTTATATCCGGCTGAATACCTAGTAGCGGATGACTAGAGAGATTACCTCTAGTCTCATAAGCTAAGTGTTCTTCCTTCCTCCCCGTTCATCTCATATATATCCTTTAACACCTTTATTTTTCTCTGTCTTGTTAAGCTTTCCTTTGTTTCTTAATCCCTCATCTCACTTAATCGCTTCCTCTTGCCCACCCTTCTCCAACCCCTCTTATTCTTCTATATCCCTCCCATCCTCACTCGCTCACTAATTCCTCCTGTTCTTCTTCTTCTTCTCTTCTCCCCTCCTTCGTCGTCTCTTCTCTCATGCCCTTCCTTTCTTCGTCCCTTCAGTCCTTTGTCGTTTCTCCAGTACCCTCTTTCTCCGTCCTTCACTCTTCCTCCAGTCAGCAACTTGGACGCTTTAAATCTGTTATCTCTGTCATCGTGGCTCGGCCGGATATCCTTACCTCCGCTGTCCTCACCGTTCTTGACTTCGGCATCTTGGAGATGGTGGATGGTCGTTCTCTCATAGTCACCGGCCGCCGCTATCATCGACACTATCCCCGACACCGTCGCTATCGTCACTCACCGTCGCTGTCGTCACTCACCGTCGCTATCGTCACTCACCGTTGCTATCGTCACTCACCGTCGCTATCGTCACTCACCGTCGCTATCGTCACTCACCGTTGCTATCGGCACTCACCGTCGCTATCGCTACTCGTACATCCTTTATCGATATCCTAATCCTTCTCCATCACTTTCCATTCCCTGGCTTCCTTCCTCGAGTTTTAATCTCTACCCTTGCTTTCCTCCTCCTCCTCCTCCTCCTCCTCCTCCTCCTCCTCCTCCTCCTCCTCCTCCCTACCCCTTGCTTTACCAACCCTCTTCCTATTTCCTCTCTTCTTTCCCCTATTCGTTCACAATCGACTTTATGTACATTTATTTGTTTACAGATCTATCAACTAAAAGACCCACTGACATCTGTCCACCGGTAAGATGCATGCACGGGGGCTTAAGATAGCAGTGTGAAGACAGGAAGTCACAACAACGTGACTGAAAGATAAGATAGAAAATTCAGACATCTGAAAATGAAGGAAGCGATGACGGTTTCGGTCTGTCCTGGACTTGATAACGATCCAGGACGGTCAGAAACGTCGTCAATGCCAATTTTTTTGTTGTCAGATATGTGAGTCGGGTTTTGCAGGTGTGAAGTGACGGAGTTGGCACACGTCACAAACATGTCTTCCGACCACGTGACACGTCAACAAGCCTGCACCCTCAACTGTTGATAACAAGTGTTATTCACAAAATTAGTTTTTCGCGAGGATATCCAACTAGAAGGCAGTAAACAAACATGTACAATTATAATTGTCAAAATTCCGCAAATGTTTACGTATATCATCCGTGTTGGTAGCACGTTCAGTTGATCTATCAAAGGGAAATATTTAAAAACGGTTACAATATGAAGGTTACTGACACAGAGGCCACATAAAATATACCGTAACTGTAACATTGTATTAATGCTTCACGATGCAGTTAACACGCTCCAAATGGTATGTGTCGATGACCTCGATGTATGTGTCGACGAAGGCCACTGGAGGAGTAGAAATATATATTAATTTAGGAGTAGACATAGCAGGGAGGATTGTCTAGAGGTCAATCCTCAACTGTTCGAGTCTGTTCGTCCAAGCAGTAATTGGGTGCCTGGTTCTTAATCGATATTAGCGGACCATGTTCCAGGGTAGATTAGTAAGGCTCCTTCATGAGAAGGGAGCTTTACTAATGGCTCTTTCCCTTCCCACCGTCAGTTATGGGAAGGAAAAGCTCTCAGCCTGCTAACATGAGTCAGAAGTCGTCTGTTTCTGTACTCACCCGTGTAAAAAAAAAAAATAAATGCCCATATCAAAATAATTAAATCAGCCGCTTGTAAAAACCTGGCGAGTAATGGAAGCATTTCTCACCAATTTGTAGAAGTCATCAACTTAGGAACACTTGCAAAGTTGACTCAGTTTTATCAAGTCCAAAGCTGCCTCTGCCCGCAGCAATACTCTGAAAAAAACTAAATTATCTACGATTTTGTGGATTTGTATTAGTGGATTCTTGACCTTGTCAGTAGGTCTGCTTTGTGAAGTCTATAACATAAGGCTTTGGACGAAACCTTTAACTGACCAAGTTAGAGAATGTGAAGATTTTTCCTTATATGCAGCTTTTTCTTGTTCATAACTTTCTATTCTGTTCAATAGCCATCCTCCTGTCCTTTGGCAGAGAAAGTCATGATGTCCACACCTGTCGGCCACTGCCTCGAGGCATATACACCTGTATTCGGTGTGAATTGGGGCAGCGTCCCAACGTAAGGCATTGGGACGCCCAAGTTAAGTCGTAAAAGAAAAAGACAAATATGTATGTATGTGCAAATCTTTGTATGTGCTTCGTCCCCTATAGTAGCCTTTTTTTTACACCTTACTTTTTCCCTCCTTTTTTTGCCTTATTCTTGACCCATTTGTATAGGTATACTTGTCTTTACCTGACCCCCTTAATGGTATAAGTCTAACACGCCTTGTATTTTCTTATCACTTGAGAAGGAACCATGTAGGTTCGAAACGTTGTGTAAATTTTATAATAAGTGTAATACATTCTGCAGTTATTTATTTATTTTTCTTCACCTCATACGAAGAGGACAATTGGAAAACTCCTCTTCCAATTAAACCAAGATGCTAGAGCACTAGTCAGAGGGATAGAAGCCTCCCTAAACAAGAAAATAATCAATACAGAATATGCAGTCATATTCAATGAAACATATTGCCACACCTGGACAGGTAAAAACATTCTTTTTTAAGAAACAGCACCATCTGATGCACGTAAGAGCAACGCACTCTATACTAAATATGTTACGATTCCATTTCAGTGTTTCCGATTGCATTGACACATTGAATTTTTATAGATTTCGATTTATTTTCATTTTGATTTAATTATTTTGTGTGACATTGCATTGGAATTGAGCTGTGTTGTTTACCATACCGTTCATTTCGTGAGTATAGTTTATTTTTTTATTTTTTTTTTCATTTCGTTTTTTAACAGTTTTCCTTATATTTCAGTGATGGGAACATCAGATCATTTGATGTTCCCAATTTTCTGATGGGAACATCAGATCATTTGGGAATGCATCAGACGAGGGAGTGGGGAATGATGGGGAGGACGAGGGGACGGGGGAGGGGGGGAATGGTGGGGAGGACGAGGAGACGGGGAGTGGGAGATGGTGGGGAGGACGAGGAGACGGGGGAGGGGGGGAATGGTGGGGAGGACGAGGATACGGGGGAGTGGGAGATGGTGGGGAGGACGAGGAGACGGGGGAGGGGGGGAATGGTGGGGAGGACGAGGAGACGGGGAGTGGGAGATGGTGGGGAGGACGAGGGGACGGGGAGTGGGAGATGGTGGGGAGGACGAGGGGACGGGGGAGTGGGAGATGGTAGGGAGGACGAGGAGACGGGGAGTGGGAGATGGTGGGGAGGACGAGGAGACGGGGAGTGGGAGATGGTGGGGAGGACGAGGGGACGGGGGAGTGAGAGATGGTGGGGAGGACGAGGAGACGGGGAGTGGGAGATGGTGGGGAGGACGAGGGGACGGGGGAGTGGGAGATGGTGGGGAGGACGAGGAGACGGGGAGTGGGAGATGGTGGGGAGGACGAGG
The DNA here is from genome assembly GCF_020424385.1 of Procambarus clarkii. Lineage (NCBI taxonomy): Eukaryota > Metazoa > Arthropoda > Malacostraca > Decapoda > Cambaridae > Procambarus > Procambarus clarkii. The sequence goes on along the minus strand of NW_025563894.1, from coordinate 9,974 downwards.
AGACGGGGAGTGGGAGATGGTGGGGAAGACGAGGGGACGGCGGAGTGGGAGATGGTGGGGAGGACGAGGGGACGGGGAGTGGGAGATGGTGGGGAGGACGAGGGGACGGGGGAGTGGGAGATGGTGGGGAGGACGAGGAGACGGGGAGTGGGAGATGGTGGGGAGGACGAGGGGGCGGGGGAGTGGGGGATGGTGGGGAGGACGAGGGGACGGGGGAGGGGGGTAATGGTGGGGAGGACGAGGGGACGGGGAAGTGGGAGATGGTGGGGAGGACGAGGGGACGGGGGAGTGGGAAATGGTGGGGAGGACGAGGGGACGGGGAGTGGGAGATGGTGGGGAAGACGAGGGGACGGGGGAGGGGGGGAATGGTGGGGAGGACGAGGGGACGGGGAGTGGGAGATGGTGGGGAGGACGAGGGGACGTGGGAGGGGGGGAATGGTGGGGAGGACGAGGGGACGGGGGAGGGGGGAATGGTGGGGAGGACGAGGAGACGGGGGAGGGGGGAATGGTGGGGATGAATGGGAGACAGGGAAAGGTTGTGTGTATGTATAATCATTGCACGTTATTAATAATGTGCTGACAAAGATTTGGTTATATCTAAAGACATTACCAGTCTTTAGATATAATTATTTAAAACGATTAATTTGGTTGTCAAATATTTTGTAAAATAAGGTAAATTTATGGTCAGTTTACTCTTAATAAGTTTCCATTATGGAGGTAAAAGCTTTATAATTCCATTGCTTAGGATCGAATTACTTTAGTTTAAAAATATTAAGAAAGTAAACCCTGGTTTAATAATGTAAGTTGACTGCTCAGAACTCTCGATTTTTGTCTTATTATTTAGACAATATATCACACTTTTTCTTGCTCAAAATCTCTCTGTTATTTAAATTTGTTTTCCTTCCATCAGTTTGACGTAAAGGAAGAACAAGTGTTGAGATTTAACCTCGTCTAACGATTCATTTAACCATAACAGAAATGTGGTTTATATAAATGCGGATGCCCTGAAAATTTCGCAGCTCATTTCCACGTGTTATACCCATCCACGTGGATTGGACGGCAGTGCGCCGGCCTCGCTTCTTGCAGGTCCGCGTTCAATCCCCGACAGTCCAAGTGGTTGGGCATCATTCCTCGTCTCGTACTAAATCCTGATCCTCATATTCCTTCCAAGTGTTATATAGTCGTAGTGGCTCGGTTCTTCCTCCTGAAAAAATTACCTTCCACGTGTTATAATAGTTATTTAAAATGTAGTTGAGGAATTTCGTTCCTCAAAATACTAGAATGGGTAGAATGGGTGCTCTGATGCTCATCCCTGATGTCTTCTCTTCCACCCCATGTCTTCCCATGTCCTACCTTGCTGCCCCCATGTCCTGCCTTGCTGCCCCATGTCCTACCTTGCTGCTCCATGTCCTGCCTTGCTGCTCCATGTCCTACCTTGCTGCTCCATGTCCTACCTTGCTGCTCCATGTCCTACCTTGCTGCTCCATGTTCTACCTTGCTGCTCCATGTCCTACCTTGCTGCTCCATGTCCTACCTTGCTGCTCCATGTTCTACCTTGCTGCTCCATGTTCTACCTTGCTGCTCCATGTCCTACCTTGCTGCTCCATGTCCTACCTTGCTGCTCCATGTTCTACCTTGCTGCTCCATGTCCTACCTTGCTGCTCCATGTCCTACCTTGCTGCCCCATGTCCCATGTCCTTGCTGCTCCATGTCCTACCTTGCTGCTCCATGTCCTACCTTGCTGCTCCATGTCCTACCTTGCTGCCCCATGTCCTACCTTGCTGCTCCATGTCCTGCCTTGCTGCTCCATGTCCTACCTTGCTGCTCCATGTCCTACCTTGCTGCTCCATGTCCTACCTTGCTGCTCCATGTCCTACCTTGCTGCTCCATGTCCTACCTTGCTGCTCCATGTCCTGCCTTGCTGCTCCATGTCCTTCCTTGCTGCCCCCATGTCCTACCTTGCTGCCCCATGTCCTACCTTGCTGCTCCATGTTCTACCTTGCTGCTCCATGTGCCCTACCTTGCTGCTCCATGTCCTACCTTGCTGCCCCATGTCCTACCTTGCTGCCCCCATGTCCTACCTTGCTGCCCCCATGTCCTACCTTGCTGCCCCATGTCCTACCTTGCTGCCCCATGTCCTACCTTGCTGCCCCATGTCCTACCTTGCTGCCCCATGTCCTACCTTGCTGCCCCCTATGCTGCCCCCATGTCCTACCTTGCTGCCCCCATGTCCTACCTTGCTGCTCCATGTCCTACCTTGCTGCTCCATGTCCTTCCTTGCTGTCCCCATGTCCTACCTTGCTGCTCCATGTCCTGCCTTGCTGCCCCATGTCCTACCTTGTGTTCCATGTCCTACCTTGCTGCTCCATGTCCTACCTTGCTGCCCCCATGTCCTACCTTGCTGCTCCATGTCCTACCTTGCTGCTCCATGTCCTACCTTGCTGCTCCATGTCCTGCCTTGCTGCTCCATGTCCTACCTTGCTGCTACATGTCCTGCCTTGCTGCTCCATGTCCTGCCTTGCTGCTCCATGTCCTGCCTTGCTGCCCCATGTCCTACCTTGCTGCCCCCATGTCCTACCTTGCTGCCCCATGTCCTTCCTTGCTGCTCCATGTCCTACCTTGCTGCTCCATGTCCTACCTTGCTGCTCCATGTCCTACCTTGCTGCTCCATGTCCTACCTTGCTGCTCCATGTCCTACCTTGCTGCTCCATGTCCTACCTTGCTGCTCCATGTCCTACCTTGCTGCTCCATGTCCTACCTTGCTGCTCCATGTCCTACCTTGCTGCCTGTCCTACCTTGCTGCTCCATGTCCTACCTTGCTGCCCATGTCCTACCTTGCTGCCCCATGTCCTACCTTGCTGCCCCATGTCCTACCTTGCTGCCCCATGTCCTACCTTGCTGCCCCATGTCCTACCTTGCTGCCCCATGTCCTACCTTGCTGCCCCATGTCCTACCTTGCTGCCCCATGTCACCTTGCTCCCCATGTCCTACCTTGCTGCCCCCATGTCCTACCTTGCTGCCCCCATGTCCTACCTTGCTGCTCCATGTCCTACCTTGCTGCTCCATGTCCTACCTTGCTGCTCCATGTCCTACCTTACTGCTCCATGTCCTACCTTGCTGCTCCATGTCCTACCTTGCTGCTCCATGTCCTACCTTGCTCCCCCATGTCCTACCTTGCTGCCCCATGTCCTACCTTGCTGCCCCATGTCCTACCTTGCTGCCCCATGTCCTACCTTGCTGCCCCATGTCCTACCTTGCTGCCCCATGTCCTACCTTGCTGCCCCATGTCCTACCTTGCTGCCCCATGTCCTACCTTGCTGCCCCCATGTCCTAACTGGCTGCCCCATGTCCTACCTTGCTGCCCCATGTCCTACCTTGCTGCCCCCATGTCCTACCTTGCTGCCCCATGTCCTGCCTTGCTGCCCCATGTCCTACCTTGCTGCCCCCATGTCCTACCTTGCTGCCCCATGTCCTACCTTGCTGCCCCCATGTCCTACCTTGCTGCCCCCATGTCCTACCTTGCTCCCGCCATGTCCTACCTTGCTCCCCCATGTCCTACCTTGTTGTCTGCTGTCACTCAGGCTGTGAACTCACAGATCGCAGCTGATCTCAGCGTCACAACTCCTGGTAGTGGGTTCTTACCTCCAGACTGAGAACATCTTGCCACCGTCTTGTCTTCTCGGGTCGGGACCCGCCTCCGGTAGTTCTGGAAACGGTTGCAGTTGTCACGGGGATCCAATAAGACATAAATTTTCGTTCACTGTTTGTCCTCTGTTTTACGGTCGCTTTGTTGTTGATTGTGTCAAGGGGGGGGGAAGGTGTGGGGGGGGAGGGGGGAGGTGTGTGGGGAGGTGGGGAGAGAGGAGGGATGTGCTTGGGGAGGCGGAGGAGGATGTGTGTGGGGGTGTGGGAAGGGGGTGTGTGAAAATATTCTTCCTATAAAAAGGAATGAGCTTTATCACTTCTAAATTACCAATCCATCTAACAACAATAATTTGTTGTAATGCTCCCATTTAACTTTTAACTTTAATATATGAACCAAAGTGCAAAGTCCCAAACAAAGCAGAGATACCCGAGTATCTTTCATCTTGTAAACATATCCACCACGTATCTTGGTCATTTCAGTGGACCTAAGGGTAAAAATATGTTAGAAAATATTCCAAATACATAACATTTTGACAAAACATATGTTAATATACTCTCCAAGCATCAAGGAGACACTTGATACATTAAACATTATAGTTTAAATATAATTAATCACCCGTAAATATTCAATTGTTTTTTTGCGTTGTCGTTGTTGTGTTGCGACAACCTGCTCAGTGTTGAGGCGACTTCCTCAGTGTTGCGGCGACCTCCAGTGTTGCGGCGACTTCCTCAGTGTTGCGACAACCTGCTCAGTGTTGCGGCGACTTCCTCAGTGTTGCGACAACCTGCTCAGTGTTGAGGCGACTTCCTCAGTGTTGCGGCGACCTCCAGTGTTGCGGCGACCTCCAGTGTTGCGGCGACCTCCAGTGTTGCGGCGACCTCCTCGGTGTTGTGGTGACCTCCTCAGTGTTTCGGTGACTTCCTTAGTGTTGCGGCGACCTCCACAGTGTTGCGGTGACCTCCACAGTGCTGCGACGACCTCCACAGTGTTGCGGCGACCTCCACAGTGTTGCGGCGACCTCCACAGTGTTGCGGCGACCTCCACAGTGTTGCGGTGACCTCCACAGTGCTGCGACGACCTCCACGGTGTTGCGGCGACCTCCACAGTGTTGCGGCGACCTCTACAGTGCTGCGGCGACCTCCACAGTGTTGCGGCGACCTCCACAGTGTTGCGGCGACCTCCACAGTGTTGCGGCGACCTCCACAGTGTTGCGGCGACCTCCACAGTGTTGCGGCGACCTCCACAGTGTTGCGGCGACCTCCACAGTGTTGCGGCGACCTCCACAGTGTTGCGGCGACCTCCACAGTGTTGCGGCGACCTCCACAGTGTTGCGGCGACCTCCACAGTGTTGCGGCGACCTCCACAGTGTTGCGGCGACCTCCACAGTGTTGCGGCGACCTCCACAGTGTTGCGGCGACCTCCACAGTGTTGCGGCGACCTCCACAGTGTTGCGGCGAACTCCACAGTGTTGCGGCGACCTCCACAGTGTTGCGGCGACCTCCACAGTGTTGCGACGACCTCCACAGTGTTGCGGCGACCTCCACAGTGTTGCGGCGACCTCCACAGTGTTGCGGCGACCTCCACAGTGTTGCGGCGACCTCCACAGTGTTGCGACGACCTCCACAGTGTTGCGGCGACCTCCACAGTGTTGCGGCGACCTCCACAGTGTTGCGGCGACCTCCACAGTGTTGCGGCGACCTCCACAGTGTTGCGACGACCTCCACAGTGTTGCGACGACCTCCACAGTGTTGCGGCGACCTTCACAGTGTTGCGGCGAACTCCACAGTGTTGCGGCGACCTCCACAGTGTTGCGGCGACCTCCCGTTCACGAATTAGATGATTTATTTCAAGAACAATAACTGGGGGTGGGGCGGGGACTGTTTTCACAAACAGAACTCTGTCGTTGTTTTTTACCCGTTAATGGTCCTGTTAGAACAAGGAAATATTTTCTGTCTCTCTCCTGTTTTTGTGGAGAGAGACACAACGTTGCTCTTGTGGGGCAAGTGAGATGCAACATTTTCGTCTCTGTCTTGAGTAATAAGGATCAGGATTCATCTGGGTCGGAATACGTGAAGTATGTATCTGATCATTTACGAAATCTTTCCTTAATTGTGGTTGGTAATTGGCTTGGAAGCGCTAGGAGGTTTTCCTTAACAACGCTAACACTGGGTGGCAAAGTTTCCCATCTCGTAAACTGTTGAATTCCCAGACTAAGCCCTTACGCCTAGGAAAGATGGAGATGACTGCTGAGTGTGGGGGAGTGTGGGGAAGTGTGGGGGAGTGTGTGGGAGTGTGTGAGTGTGTGGGGTGTGTGGAAAGTGTGTAGAGAGTGTGTGGGGTGTGTGGAAAGTGTATTGGGAGTGTGTGGTGCTATGGGGAGTGTGGGGAAGTGTGTGGTAGTGTGTAGGAGTGTCTGGGTGTGTGGAAGAGTGTGGGGGAGAGCAGACAAATAAGGTGTTAGTGTGACGGTATGCCCAACAACGGAGTCATGTCACCGTGACAAGGATCAGCATCTTGTAAGCGTGACAAGATCAACATCTTGTCAGCGTGACAAGATCAGCATCTTGCCAGGGTGACAAGATCAGCATCTTGCCAGGGTGACAAGATCAGCATCTTGTCAGCGTGACAAGATCAGCATCTTGTCAGCGTGACAAGATCAGCATCTTGTCAGCGTGACAAGATCAGCATCTTGTCAGCGTGACAAGATCAGCATCTTGTCAGCGTGACAAGATCAGCATCTTGTCAGCGTGACAAGATCAGCATCTTGTCAGCGTGACAAGATCAGCATCTTGTCACCGTGACAAGGATCAGCATCTTGTAAGCGTGACAAGATCAACATCTTGTCAGCGTGACAAGATCAGCATCTCCCTCCTGGCTTTAGCATCTACGAAAACAAAAGTGTTTTTTCCCTTCAGTGTCGCTCCGTGCAGAGATGACATTTATTTTGTCTTAGCAGAAAAGAAACCTTTTCCGTTCTCCCACTTCCTTTTTGTTCCCGGAATTTTCTTCGTCTTCCTTTCTTACTTGTTCTTCTCTCTTCCTCCTCCTGAATTTATTTTTCCATCACTCTCATTTATTGCTCGTTATCCTATCCTTGTGCTCCATCCTTCTCGTCCTCCTTCCTTCTCTTTCTCCATCCTTCTATTCCTTCTCCCTCCTCTTCCTCCATCTTGGTCTTCTCATTTTTTTTTCTCTTCACCTGTTTCTCCTTTTTATACCTCCTCACCACTCCATTCTGCTCGGTATTATTTGCTTCATCTTGCCTCAGTTTCCTTATGAAGGAAAATGCTTAGGAACTCGGGGCACAAACTGCGTCGTGACAGTTTGTGTTAGGAGCCCCTTGTTCCCTTGTGACAGGTTGTGTAAGGAGCCCCTTGTTCCCTTGTGACAGGCTGTGTTAGGAGCCCCTTGTTCCCTTGTGACAGGTTGTGTAAGGAGCCCCTTGTTCCCTTGTGACAGGTTGTGTAAGGAGCCCTTGTTCCCTTGTGACAGGTTGTGCTAGGAGCCCCTTGTTCCCTTGTGACAGGCTGTGTTAGGAGCCCCTTGTTCCCTTGTGACAGGTTGTGTAAGGAGCCCCTTGTTCCCTTGTGACAGGCTGTGTTAGGAGCCCCTTGTTCCCTTGTGACAGGTTGTGTAAGGAGCCCCTTGTTCCCTTGTGACAGGCTGTGTTAGGAGCCCCTTGTTCCCTTGTGACAGGTTGTGTTAGGAGCCCCTTGTTCCCTTGTGACAGGTTGTGCTAGGAGCCCCTTGTTCCCTGGTGACAGGCTGTGTTAGGAGCCCCTTGTTCCCTTGTGACAGGTTGTGTTAGGAGCCCCTTGTTCCCTGGTGACAGGCTGTGCTAGGAGCCCCTTGTTCCCTGGTGACAGGTTGTGCTAGGAGCCCCTTGTTCCCTGGTGACAGGTTGTGTTAGGAGCCCCTTGTTCCCTGGTGACAGGCTGTGTTAGGAGCCCCTTGTTCCCTGGTGACAGGCTGTGTTAGGAGCCCTTGTTCCCTTGTGACAGGTTGTGTTAGGAGCCCCTTGTTCCCTGGTGACAGGCTGTGTTAGGAGCCCTTGTTCCCTTGTGACAGGTTGTGTTAGGAGCCCCTTGTTCCCTTGTGACAGGCTGTGTTAGGAGCCCTTGTTCCCTTGTGACAGGTTGTGTTAGGAGCCCCTTGTTCCCTTGTGACAGGCTGTGTTAGGAGCCCTTGTTCCCTTTTCCTTCATCACAAGGAAGGAGGGAGAGAACGTTTACCGTCCCACAAACTGTTATGCTCTCTTCCTTCAGAACCGAAGAAATATTTCAGATTCCCTTAAGAAACATTTTATTTTTTAGTTTTGTCTGGAGGTATTAAGGAAATCACTTCTCGTTCCTTAGTGACCACAACACAGCAGTTGCAACATCAGGATCTGCGGGTTGGTACAAGAATTCAACCAACTACGAACCACTTAGTTTGATGAAAGGGAGCAGTAGAGCAACAGAAGTACACTTACATCGTATCAGGCTTGGATACCCATGTGCATGGGAAATAGGCTTACAGGTTCCGGAAGATGAGAGGAAATGTCAGCACTGTGGAGAAATGCCCAACAGACCACTGGAACATTATCTAACACAGTGCACAGTTACAAACCCATTAAGATTTCAACTTAGATTCAACAGAGCAGAAGAAGATGTTAAACACGTGGGGCGAAATCTTACTGAAGCGACCATACGAGTCATAAATACTCCGCCCAAGTAAAACAGAAACACGCAACACTTAGCGGGCCAGCCAGAGGCTTAGGGCCCGCGCAGTGGGCCAGCCAAAGGCTTAGGGCCCGCGCAGGAATATCCCTGCCAAAAAAACTTCCCGTTCCGGTCTGCCCCAAATGTCAAGCGTTAGGGGTTTGCCTTTATTGTCCTTCCTTTAGCTAAGGAAACGTTTTGCCCTGCTCTAGTTCTCAGACTCTCTCTCTCTCTCTCTCTCTCTCTCTCTCTCTCTCTCTCTCTCTCTCTCTCTCTCTCTCTCTCTCTCTCTCTCTCTCTCTCTCTCTCTCTCTCTCTCTCTCTCTCTCTCTCTCTCTCTCTCTCTCTCTCTCTCTCTCTCTCCTTCCTCTCCTCTCTCTCTCTCTCTCTCTCTCTCTCTCTCTCTCTCTCTCTCTCTCTTCTCTCTCTCTTCCTTCTCTCTCTCTCTTCTCTCTCTCTCTCTCTCTCTCTCTCTCTCTCTCTCCCCCTCTCTCTCTCTCTCCTCTCTCCTCTCTCTCTCTCTCTCTCTCTCTCTCTCTCTCTCTCTCTCTCTCTCTCTCTCTCTCTCTCTCTCTCTCTCTCTCTCTCTCTCTCTCTCTCTCTCACTCTCTCTCTCTCCTTCTCTCTCTCTCTCTCTCCTTCTCTCTCTCTCTCTCTCCCTCCCTCCAACCGTCATCACCCGCTTCTGTATTCGTCTCTTTTTCTTCTGCCTCTTATCTCTCTCTTCCTCGTTGCCGTATATATTGAACAAACAAGATTTTTCGCCTACTTATTTAATAGTAAGCGTTCTACCTCGATATGGTTGCCACTCTTGGCTGTTTGAAAGTGGCTTCTATCCGTCTAAAACTGGCTCTTGGTCGTATAAAACTGGCTTCTGGCTGTCTAAAACTGGCTACTGGTCGTATAAAACTGGATTCTGGCTGTTTAAAACTCGTTCCTTGCCTTCTGAAACTTGCTTCTAGTCGTTCTAAAACTGTCTCCTGGCGGTCTAAAACTGGGTAAGTAGTAAAAAAAATTGGGTAATGTAAAAACTTTTTTGTTTTTAGTTACATATAAATTTTGGAATTATTTACACAGCACAAGAGCAAACACTACCCACCAGACAGGAGGCAAATGGCTGACCCACAACATTAATAATTCTGGTCTGCGTAACCTTAATGGCCACCATGTGTGGAGCAGCGGGGGCTGAAGGTGGTCTGGATAATGTATTACATTGTCAACAAGCTCAGTCCACCAGTACACAGCTACACTATACGCTGTTTTCTACCACCACTACCATCACCACTACCACCACCACAGCTACACTATCCGCTGTCTTCTACCACCACTACCACCACTACCACCACCACACAGCTACACTGTACGCTATCCTCTACCACCACTACCACCATCACACATCTACACTATGCGCTATCATCTACTACCACCTGATATGCTCTACAGCATATTTACAACACACACACACACACACACACACACACACACACACACACACACACACACACACACACACACACACACACACACACACATGGTGTTCCAATATTATTTTCAGTGTTTATTTCTCTTCCATTACTCCTCCTTTGGGTTCCAGTTAATATAATCTTCTACTTATTTACAATGTGACA
>NW_025563893.1:0-10250 GCF_020424385.1 Procambarus clarkii | reverse complement strand
GGGAAGGTACTCCGGTGGATAGAGGAGTACCTAAGCAACAGGAGACAACGAGTCTGTGTGAGGGGTGAGGTCTCAGATTGGCGTGAGGGGTGAGGTCTCAGATTGGCGAGACGTCACAAGTGGAGTCCCGCAGGGGTCAGTCCTTGGACCTATACTGTTTGGGGGTATATGTAAATGATCTCCCAGAGGGTATAGATTCGTTCCTCTCAATGTTTGCCGACGATGCAAAAATTATGAGGAGGATTGAAACAGAGGATGATAGTAGGAGGCTACAAGATGACCTGGATAGACTGAGTGAATGGTCCAACAAATGGCTGTTGAAGTTCAACCCGAGTAAATGCAAAGTAATGAAACTAGGCAGTGGAAACAGGAGGCCAGGCACAGGATACAGAATAGGAGATGAAGTACTTAATGAAACAGACAGAGAGAAAGATCTAGGAGTTGATATCACACCAAACCTGTCTCCTGAAGCCCACATAAAGAGAATAACGTCTGCGGCATATGCGAGGCTGGCTAACATCAGAACAGCGTTCAGGAACCTGTGTAAGGAATCATTCAGAATCTTGTACACCACATATGTAAGACCAATCCTGGAGTATGCGGCCCCAGCATGGAGCCCGTACCTTGTCAAGCACAAGACGAAGCTGGAAAAAGTCCAAAGGTATGCTACTAGACTAGTCCCAGAACTAAGAGGCATGAGTTATGAGGAAAGGCTGCGGGAAATCCACCTTACGACACTGGAAGACAGAAGAGTAAGGGGGGACATGATCACAACTTACAAAATCCTCAGGGGAATCGACCGGGTAAACAAGGATGAACTATTCAACACTGGTGGGCCGCGAACAAGGGGACACAGGTGGAAGCTGAGTACCCAAATGAGCCACAGAGACGTTAGAGAGAACTTTTTCAGTGTCAGAGTAGTTAGTAAATGGAATGCATTAGGAAGTGATGTGGTGGAGGCTGACTCCATACACAGTTTCAAATGTAGATATGATAGAGCCCAATAGGCTCAGGAATCTGTACACCAGTTGATTGACGGTTGAGAGGCGGGACCAAAGAGCCAGAGCTCAACCCCCGCAAGCACAATTAGGTGAGTACAATTAGGTGAGTACACACATACGCACGCACGCACGCACACACACACACACACACACATACACACACACACACACACACACACACACACACACACACACACACACACACACACACACACACACACACACACACACACACACACACACACACACACACACACACACACACAAACACACAGTTGTGTGTGTGTGTTGATAGGGGTAGATATCATAGACAGGGTGATAGTTGATAGGGTAGATAAAGACAGTCTATTTAACACAAGGGGCACACGCACTAGGAGGCACAGGTGGAAACTGAGTGCCCAAATGAGCCACAGAGATATTAGAAAGAACTTTTTTAGTGTCAGAGTGGTTGACAAATGGAATGCATTAGGAAGTGATGTGGTGGAGGCTGACTCCATACACAGTTTCAAGTGTAGATATGATAGAGCCCAATAGGCTCAGGAACCAATACACCTGTTGAATGACGGTTGAGAGGCGGGACCAAAGAGCCAGAGCTCAACCCCCGCAAGCACAACTAGGTGAGTACACACACACACACACACACACTTTGTGTGTGTGTGTGTGTGAGTCTTTGCCTTGCTTGCGATGTTTTTTTCGTATTGTCTTTCTACCTCTCTTCTCATCCTGACATATTCATTCCTGGCACTCTGGTATCTTCCTCTAGTCTCAAGTGTCCTGTTATTCTTATAGTTTCTCCACGCCCCTTTTCTTTGCTGCTTAGCTAGCCTACATCTCTGATTAAACCATGGGTTTCTCATCTGCATTTCACTGTTTTCCTTTTGGACTGGGACAAACTTGTTTGGTGCGTCCTTGCACTTCTGCGTGATGTAGTCCATCATGTCTTTACCTAACTTCTGTATCCTTCTAATCTATCTTCAGTGATCTTTTTTATACTTCTAATTGTTTCTATTATATGTGTATTTGCATTTATTGTTGTATTTTTGCTACAATTACTTTATATTTACAGCAGATTTAAAGTTTAACTGTTCTGTAAAAGTTTGTCTTACTGCATCTTCACCCCATTGCATCTACATGCAAGGTGATATTGATTCTGAACTAAATCTCCTTGTCACAAATCTACAATAACCCCCATATTGATCATCACTACTGCAGGTATTTCACAGCACACCAGGCAAAAAACAAACTCCAAAATAACACTTGCTATCAGTTTTCAAACAAAATGTCAGATCACTTGGTAAACATTTTGATGATATTAATGCACAACTCACAGCACTAAATATTAAACTATCCTTCATTATTTTAGTAGAAACCTGGCTAAGTAAAGACTATACCCAACTCTACAACTTAGCTGGTTATAAAGTCATTCACAACTGTTGGCTTAACAAAAAAGGAGGTGGCACAGCAATATATTACCAAGATACATTCATCTGCAACAGTGTCATTAGTGATAGAGATGACTACTGTGAATATACCTTTGCTCAGTTCTCGAATAAATCCCTTAAAGCCTCCTTGACTATCAGAGCTATCTATAGATTTCCCAATACTTCATTCCCAATAGCTTCCTTCTCAGATAACGTAAGGAATTTTATCATAAACAACAATCTCAACAAAAATCACATCATTCTAGGAGGAGACTTAAATATTGACCTTGGTCAACAATATAGCCCCCCAAGTCGACTATTTCATTAACAGCATGAACACTGTATGCTAATCCCCACAATCACCAAACTCACCCGAATCACTCAAACATCTGCTATTATCTTGGATCACTTAAGGACTAACATAACAGCTACCCTTGCATCTGGTATAATCATTGACAGATCAACTGACCTCTATCCTACCTTCCTCATAGCAAACATGGACATAACACCACCAGAAAACAAGAAACTTACAGTCAGGTTACACAGTGAAGCAGCAATAGGCAACCTCACAAATGCACTTCATAAAATTAACTGGGAATCTGACTTCAATAATATACAGGATATAAAGTCATTAGCTAACCTCTTCCTTTCCAAAACTCTAAGCCTCCACAACACTCATTGTCCCCTCCTCACAAGCAAGTAACTGTTAAAAGAATAAACAATCCTTTGCTAAGAAGTGGCATTTTCAAAGCAATCAACAAGAAACATAAATATGAAAAAAACTTATGATTGGCCTAGTTACAAAGACAGTCGTTAGGAGGTCATCAATAGGGTTATCAATGCTTACCTGTATAATAAGAAAAGCAAAACTTTCCTATTATGAGAATAGATTCAAAGAAGCAAAAGGCAACACGAAAAGCACATGGAAAGTCATCTCTAACATCCTAGGAACTAAACGGCACTCACATAACCAGATTAAACTCTTAAAGAATGGTTATACACCTGCAACTAATTTAGAAACGGCAACTGAATTTAATAGTTTCTTTTTATTGGTTGGTGCTAACTTTCCCCAAAAATCCCACAGACTCAGACAAATGTTAACACATATCTCTCATGCAGCTATAAAAACTCTCTTCTCCTTTCACAAGTAAGCCCGAAAGATCTTGTGTCCATCATTGAATCACCATCATTCACTAATTCTGACCAAAGGACAATTATCCCGATTCAACGGACAATATTCCTGATTTAACAGACAATTATCCTGATCCAATTGACGATGATTCCGACACAACTGACAATTATCCTGACCCAACTGACGATTATCCACACCAAACTGATGATTATCCTTACCTAACTGACGATTATCCTGGCCCAACTGACGATCATCCTGACCCAACTTACGATTATCCTGACCCAGCTGACGATTATCCCGATCTAACTGACGATTATCCCGACCCAACTGACGTTAATTCCGAACCAATTGACGATTATATGGACCCAACTGACGATTATCCTGACGTAACTGATGGTTATCCTGACCTAACAGATGATTATCCTGATCAAACTGAGAATTATCCTGACCCATCTTACAATTATTCTGAACCAACTGACGATTATCCCGACCTAAATGACGCTTATCCCGGCCCATCTGATGATTATCCTGTTCAACTTACGATTATCCCGTCCCAACTGACGATTATCCTGACCCAATTGACGATTATCCTGACCCAACTGACGATTATCCCAATCCAACTGACGATTATCCCGACCTAACTGACGGTTATTCTGACCCAATTGACGATTATCCTGACCCAAATGACGATTATCCACACCCAACTGACGATTATCCTTACCTAACTGACGGTTATCTAGGCCCAACTGACGATCATCCTGACCCAACTTACGACTATCTCGATCAATCTGACGATTATCCCGATCTAACTGAGGATTGTTCCGACCCAATTGACGATTATCCGGACCCACCTGACGATTATCCTGACCTAACTGACGCTTATCCCAACCCAACTGACGATTATCCTGACCTAAATGACTGTTATCCATACCCAACTAACGATTATCCTGATCCAACGAATAATTACCCTGATCCAACAGGTGATTATCCGGATCCACCGGACGATTATCCTGATTCAACGGACAATTATCCTGATCCAATTGACGATGATCCTGACACAACTGACGATTAACCTGACCCAACTGACGATTATCCACACACCCAACTGATGATTATCCTTACCTACCTGACGATTATCCTGGCTCAACTGACGATCATCCTGACTCAACTGACGATTATCCTGACCTAACTAACGATTATCCTGACTCAACTGACGATTATCCTGACCCAATTGACGATTATCCAAACTTATCTGACGATTATCTTGATCCAACGAACGATTATTCTGATCGAATGGGCGATTATATATATTGTTCCATCGGGCGATTATCCTGATCCAATGGACAATTATTCTGATTCGACTGACAATTATCCTGATCCAACTGACGATTATTCAGACCCACCTGACGATTATCCTTACCAACTGACGATTATCCTGACCCAACTTAAGATTATCCTGACCCAACTGTCGATTATCCTAATCCAAATGACGATTATCTAGACCCAAATGACGATTATCCAGACCCAAATGACGATTATCCAGACCCAACGGGCGGTTATCCTTATGCAACGGACGAATATTCTGATCCAATGACGATTACCCAGACCCAACTGACAATTATATTGATCCAAGGGACGATTATCCTTATCCAATGGACGGTTATCCTGATCCAACGAACAATTATCCTGATCCATCTGACGATGATCCTGACCCATCTGACGAGTATTCTGACCCAAGTGACAATTATCCTGTCCCAACTGACGGTTATCCTGACTCAACTGACGATTATGCAAACCTAACTGACAATTATCCTGACCCAGCTGGCGATTATCCTGACTCAACTGACGATTACCCAGACCCAACTGACGATTACCCAGACCCAACTGACGATTATCCCGACTCAGCTGGCGATTATCCTGACTCAACTGACGATTACCCAGACCCAACTGACGATTATCCCGACTCAGCTGGCGATTATCCTGACTCAACTGACGATTACCCAGACCCAACTGTTGATTATCCCGACCCAGCTGGCGATTATCCTGACTCAACTAACGATATAAATATAGTTGTACTAAATATCCTAATTAAAAAACTGGCATGAATGTCCGTCTGTAAGGCTGTTCATACTATCTGACCAAATGGGCTGTGTGTGGCTGCAGCGCAGAGTTCGTGTTGCCACAGGACCGTCAGTTTGGCACCAAGATGGACAACGGCACCTGGACAGGCATGATTGGGCTCCTCGTTCGCAAGGTAAGTCGTTGTTGCTCCACCACATCTATGTGCAAAATCTTGTGGCATAAAGAGGAGCAAGTTCTGGTCTTGGTATGTCCTTCATGGATAACATCATAGGCATATAGTTGACCCAACCGCTATATATTTTTTAATTTGATTAAAACTCGGAAACAATATAGCCAGTGTAGCACCATTCTTCTGCTACATGTAACAAGGGAAGTGCCTTCAGCCCCATAACCCTTCAAATTTACTCCCTACTGAATCAATCTGAGAATTTTTACCTCTGCTGTTAATAAGAAAGTAACATAAGAACATAATAAATTACATTGCATGAGGCTTATTTACCAATATGAAGCAACACTCAACTCAGGAAGGTGATAATATACCTTCAAACAAAAGGAAGGTATATTATCACAAAATAATACAAAATCAAACAAAGGAAGTTTTTATAATAAAATTGACTAACAACAAAATCGAGACGAGATTTCTAAGGTTAATGTAAACCTTTGGGGA
Source organism: Procambarus clarkii (assembly GCF_020424385.1). Taxonomy (NCBI): domain Eukaryota; kingdom Metazoa; phylum Arthropoda; class Malacostraca; order Decapoda; family Cambaridae; genus Procambarus; species Procambarus clarkii. Next base: position 3,947 of record NW_025563893.1, on the reverse strand, counting down.
CAAACTAAAAATGAATGACCGGCCTCAGCACAACACATTAAGAGGGTTCTATACGCATACACATTACGAGTATTAGAAACAAAACAGATGACTCAAGTGCAACTTCTGCACAAAATCAATAGGTATTAATGAATTAACTGAAACGTGGAGGAATGTACAAAACCGGAATTTTAGCTGAATTCAAAATTAATGGATGAAAATGATTTCGCGCTGTTGGACAGATTAGACGAGAAGGAGAGCAGCATTATGTGTCAGATACATTCTAAAATGTTGTGTCAAAGATGTGACCAAAAGTGAACCACAGAAACTATTTGGATAGAAGAAAATTTAAATAATGATAGTTTAATAATAGGAGCAATGCATATGCCACAAACTTCAATAGAGTAGAAGGAAAGTTTAGGTGATCCTCCTCTGAGGATCAGAGTTCAGAGATCAGATGTTGTAACTTAGAAGATTATGGTGATTAACAGTGTCAAAAGTCGTACATAGGTCAACAAATAACCCAAAAGGGAACTCAGTTTGACCAAGAGCTGCATGTATCAAGTTAACCATAGTAATCAGTGCGTCATTTGTGCTTTTTTTTTTGGGGGGGGGGGTCTGAAGCCATATTGACAAGAGATATTAGTGATCAAATGATTTAGTGATCGAGGGTATGAGCAAGTAGGAATTCATACAGGTGAGGAAACTAGCAACTTGAGGGTTATCAGGCTCACAGACGTCAGTATGAAAATCACTTGGTAGTATAAGTTGGGCTTTGTTAAGTTTGATCGTTAGTATTAAATTTCTAAGGTTAGAGTTGAATTCAGCAACATTTGTGTTAGGAATTTTGTAACCTGCTCCCCCAGTCAGGTCAGCCTCGGCACCTTTGACTCTGAAATGGGCAAACATATACATAACTCGCCACAGGTGTCTAAAGTTCTAATTACTTTTGAGCCTGTCAGTTCCTGGTGGTAGTAAAGAGCAGTACAACCATCACTCTGGATTGGCCGGCAGTTATGAATTGCCGAGTAGTTTGATATGTTATAGAGTTGAGCTGTTTCTGTTTTTCAACCATGTTTCAATAAGTATAATAAAGGTGAATTTGTTGTCAGCTGTTTGAATTAGGGCACTAACATCATCAAAGTGTTTGCTTAGAGATCCTACAGTCAAGTTAATTATAGATTCATTGTGATAATGTGTAAGTACATTATTTGCCTCGTATGCTGCATAATACCTGCAATTTTTATCGTTGAAGTGATGGTTGTCATAGATACTTGATAAAAGGTTTAGTTTTGGTACTATACTAGGCTGCATAAGTAGGCTGTTTGATGGTAATATGGTAAATGTACAATTAACAATGCAATGTAATGAAAAAATAATAAAACTAATTTCAGTACAATAATAAAACTTAGGAACAATTACAATAAAGTTCTAGATATAGAAATAACTATAAGAAAAATGCAAATATAAGAGGAAAATTTAAAAATTAAATGATACTCAATGTAATTAGAAAAGTAGGATACAGATGTTAAGTAAAATTATGAATTTAATAAAGATTGACATGATTAATATTCAATAAGGTTATGAATTTAATAAAAAATACAAAATTAATATTAATTAGTTAAACTGACTAATGCTGTAAGTTTAGTGTAATATAATCTCAATGATAATTATTTATAATTATCTTAATTATAATCCTATAATTAATATAATCTTAAATAATTAATACTAATTACAAATTAATCTTAATTTAATTACCATTAATCTTAATAGTAACAGAAATAATAATTTAAATGAGTAATCTTTTACTTAGCTACTTAGGTAGATGCTTAAGTAAGAACATGGAGATAATATTGAGAAGTTAGGAACTTAGAAAAGACAGCATCTTGGACAAGGTTGGGCTAGGTTAAGCTCAGTCACTCGTTAGATATTTCAATCATTGACAATGGAAGGATGATGGATTTCAGTTATGCCACAGTCATTAAAGAAGGTCGTTAGTTGTGAGTCACACACTATATTTCATATCGTTTCCTGTTCTTTCCTTCCTCACAATGATCGTTCCATTCCTTGTGTAGCACTGCTTCATAACACCTGGGCTTTGTATGCATATATGACTTAGCCCGTAGAGGATGGATCCACACTCCTTGGTAAGGCACTTGTTGACATAAAGGTTGTTTTTTGACGTGCAGCTGATTGAATGAGGTCATACTTCACAGCGGTAACGCTATGAAGTCAGTAGTCCCCTACCTGGGGAAGAACCCCCCTGCTCCATTCACACACCAGGTAATTAGTCATCATCTTCAACCCAGGGGGAGGGGGGGGGGGAGGAGAAAGAGGAGGAAGAAGAAGAAAATGAAGACGCTACAACAGACCTATGGGCGAGGAGGAGAGATCTTGTTAGACACTATTATGGGGGATGGGGGATTTGGATTATGATATTATATAAATATGACTACGTTTAAGGCCTTATGTACTTTGTTAATATAATTTTTAAAACATATTGGCTATTTCTTTTTACCTTCTTTATTCTTGAGTATATATAACCTTGGGTATATGTCCCTTTAACCCCACTTGGGGGAGGGGCGGGGGGGGGGGGGGGCTCTCTTACGGTACAGAAAAGACCATCAGGTGTTGGGTGGGGTAGGGGTGACCACCCTACTGTGTGGAACCTGTTTAGTTCAAAAGAGTATAATTTACTCAAAAAAAAATTTGAATGTGGCCATCCAAATATGTGCCAAATTTATACGCAAAATATTTATAACTCCAAATGTTATGGCTTTATGACTAAATGATGGCAAGGAAACCTTAGAACGAAGAACTTTGCACATAATATGTAAAAATGGTGAGAATCGGTCAGAAACTTAATTTTTAATTAGGTCTCAAAGTTGAAACTCCTGAATTAGAGATAATTGAAGTTGAAGTTATTGACCAGACCACACACTAGAAGTTGAAGGGACGACGACGTTTCGGTCCGTCCTGGACCATTCTCAAGTCGATTGTGATGAGGACAGGTAGGGACAGGCAATAAATAGGCAAGAGAGAGCTGGGGAGGAAAGTAAGGTGTAGGGGATAGTAGTAATAATGAGAACTGCAGAAGGCCTAGTGCAGAAGGCCTAGTGCAATAGTATGGGCCTATTGGCCCATACTAGGCAGCTCCTATTATAACTACCGAAGGAGATAGTAATAGGAATAAGAAGAGGATAGCAAGGGAGCGTAGGAGAAGACAATGCACAGAAAAAGGGAGAAGAGAGAAAGAAAATGAAAGAGAAAAAGAAAGATAAATGGAAGGGGTAAGCTTATGTTAGGTCACGTTTGTTAGAAAGATTAGAGCATTTGAGTATATACTGTGAAAGGGAAGATTCCACAGCAACAAAGCCAGGACTCAAGTTCATGTTGGGTACATTGTGTATAAGAGCCGATTCTACAAGACGGCGTCTGTGTAGAGTAGAGGCAGGAAAGATTATTTTGGAGGAAGACCAATCAATGGGATGATTAGAATCCCTCACATGGCAGAAGAGAGCATTGTTAGTGTCTGCAGACTTAACACCTCTCTTGTGTTCTTTAAGTCTGTCATTCAGTGTACGGCCAGTTTCACCAAAGTATTGGAGAGGACAAGATGAACAGGAAATAGAGTAGACACCAGCAGCATTAGAAGTAGGAGGAGCAGTGTGAACTAGATTACTACGAAGTGTGTTAGTTTGTCGAAAGGCGAGTTTAATGTCAAGAGGACGAAAGGTATTGGTAAGAGGTTTGAGTTCAGATATGAAGGGAAGGCATAGTACAGTGCTACTAGTGTTGGAAGCAGGTTTAGGATGAAAGAAATTTCGTTTAGCTTGAGAGTAGGCACAGTTGATGAAATGCAAAGGATAACCAAGGCGAGAGAATGATTTGTAGATAAAGGCAATTTCAGAATCAAGAAACTGAGGGTCGCTGATGCGTAGAGCGCGGAGGAAGAGAGAGACGAGGAC
>NW_025563892.1:20000-21322 GCF_020424385.1 Procambarus clarkii | reverse complement strand
ATGGGCACCATACGTGGACCGTTTTCTTGACGTTGGGAGACCTTAGGATAACGGGCTGGCGTGCGAAGGCCTCAAATAGGGTATCATAATTACGATAACGTATTCCAGTAATTAAATAAACTAAATGTTTAAACTCCGATCCCCCTTGTGTGGTTGACAGTCCCCGTGGCGCAGTGGTAACACACTCGCTTGGCGTTTCGCGAGCGCTTTGACCTGGGTTCGCATCCTAGCCGGGGAGGATTGACTGGGCAACAATCATTAACTGTAGCCTCTGTTCACCCAGCAGTAAATGGGTACCTGGTTGTTAAACGAAGTGGCGGGTCGTATTCCGGGGAAAATTAGACGGGTTAAGGACCAGCCCGAAGGGCTACGCGTGCTTGTGGCTTTACCAGAACGTAAGAACTCTTGTATATATAAATAAATACAAATTGCACCTTCTCCATTGCACTAGTGGGCTGACTGTCCCTTGACCCCTTGACCTAGTGTCTCTAACTGTTGTCTTCCTCCCCGAGTGAGTGGCGGCGAATGAATCATTAGTGTCCAGAGCAAACTGTTCCATTTATTCCCTACAGTGAACTCTAAGTGTTCACTGTAGGGTGGGGAAGTTCCTCCTCCAAGTTAAGGGGGGCGCCCTTAAGTTTGGAGTCATTAGTGCTAAGGGCCACGGCTCCTCCCCCTTAATCGTGCCCACACCTAGCTAGCAAAAAGTAAGGTCCATTCTCCCTGACTTCACCTTCCTGTCCCTGAACTGGTACATTTCAGGGTTGTGGCATCGTCAACGTTTAAAGAACACATCTGTAAGGGCTGTTGGACGGTAGTAGCTGAAGCTCTCTCCCTCTCCCTCTCACCTCTCACGTCTCTCTCTCCTCTCCCTCTCACGTCTCACGTCTCTCTCTCTCTCACCAGCCTCTCCTTGTCTACTCACGCGGCTCCATTATCTTAACCACTCTGCTGTAAATAAACAGCAGGTTTATTTACCCCATTTACCCCGCATTCTTTCCCCCATTTCTTCCCATTTTTGAGGACCGAAATGTGCATTTATAACTTAAAATTGTTGTGTTGTGGATGGTGACCCTCACTATTGCTTTTGTGGGGACAAAAGTAGGTTTCTCTGGGTCTAACTGGAGGTTTCTGAGAGTCAGACATATATGGGTTCTGTGAGTCAGATATATAAGGGGGTTCTGTGAGTCAAGCTGTATGATTTCCACGAGTAAACTGTATGATTCATGTCTGTCAACTGGAGGGGTCTAGTCTCTGAGCTGATGACGACAAATGGGAATAGACACAGCTTCCAAGATCCACATGATCGTCACCTGTTCCAT
>NW_025563892.1:0-15000 GCF_020424385.1 Procambarus clarkii | reverse complement strand
CCCACTTCTAAATCAATATGATGAGCTCCTCAGGTCAATATTCAGGAAGGCGCTCAACCTTGATTTAGATGACAGTCAGTGGGACCAAGCAACACTACCAGTGAGATTTGGGTGGATAGGCTTTCGAAAGGCAACTGAGGTAGCACTTCCATCATTCTTATCCTTATGTACAGCAGCCAACGAATTGGTAGGGCAGATCCTACCAGAGCGTATGAGAGAGACAGCGGGAACTCGTGATCAAACGTTCATCGAAGCAGCCAGACAATGGGACACCATTGCACACCCTCAACCCCGACCACAAGTCCCAAAAGACCACAAGCAGGCCCACTGGGATAGCCCCATAATGGAAAAGACTGTCACAGCAATGATTGACAACGCTGATGCTGAAAACAAAGCCCGCCTCCTAGCGGTAACAGCACCCCACGCCGGGGATTTTTTATTTGCTGTGCCCAATGCAGCCCTGGGAACTCGCCTCAGTCATGACGCTCTCCGCATTGGAGTTACCCTTCGGCTTGTCGCTCCCATCCTCACCGAACATTGGTGCATCTGCGGAACTGCGATGGCAGACCAATATGGTCGTCATGGTCAGGTATGTGGTAAATCACAGGGTAAGATTGCAAGACATGAAGAAGTCAACGACATCATCAAAAGGAGCATCAAAACAGCCCACTGCCCGGCACAAAGAAAACCACACTTATCCAGACCTAACGACCCTCAGAAGCGCCTAGATGGGGTCACCTTGCTACCTTGGAAGGATGGTAAGCAAGTGGTGTGGGACTACACATACGCTGCCACACTGGCCAGTACCTACCTCCACTACAGCACACGTGAAAGCAGTGGTGCTGCTTCTTTCAGGGAATCGCAGAAAATTATTAAATAGAGGTCTGGCACACTGTTACAGCTTTGTTCCGATCGGCTCGGAGACCCTCGGTTCGTGGGGAAAATGTGCATTGAAGTTCCTGAAGGAATTGGGGAACAAATTGATCAGCGCTACAAAAGACCAGAGAGCAAAAAGTTTCTTGTTCCAGCGCCTCAGTGTTGCGATTCAGAGGGGAAATGCCTGTTGCGTCTTGGGCACTAGTCCAACTTCAGAGGAATTTGAAGAAGTGTTTGACTTGCAACAATGATCGAACCCGTCTGTGACAGTCATCAATGTTTCCCATTGTCGGGTTTTTCAAGAGATCCATAACCTTTAAGTACCTTTTTGTATTATTATTTTTATATCAACCCATGTATATCCTATAATATATATATATATATATATATATATATATATATATATATATATATATATATATATATATATATATATATATATATATATATTATATAAATATGACCGAAAAAGTAAGATTAATAATTCTAACACGAATTTTCGCAATATTTCTTATGTTTCTTATCACTGTTGATGGTAATTGAAAAATCAATTCTCCAAAATTCATTTTTTTTCTAGTGTGACGCGACACTTGAACGCGTTTCGTAGTAACTTATTACATTTTCAAAGACTTTAGTTTACACACACACAACTATATCCTGCAAACACTAAACAGAGTTTAAACAGCTTTGATTTTATATCTGCATTTGGGTGAGGTGATATGTTACAACAGTTTTGGATGAGGTGAAAACAAACTTTCAACACAAGACAGAACACGAAACAATGGGTATAATATTTTGTAAGTTAAAGGTAAGAATGGAAGTAACTGCAAAGGGCCTATTGGCCCATATTTCTTGATGCTTCTATATTGGTGCAGAGTCTTGAAGTGGGTAGAATATAGTTGTGCATTAATTGGCTGTTGATTGCTGGTGTCGACTTCTTAATGTGTAGTGCCTCGCAGATATCAAGCCGCCTGCTATCGCTGTATCTATCGATGATTTCCGTGATTTTTGTTAAGACTTCTCTGGTGATGGTTTGGTTGTGAGAAGAGATTATATGCTCCTTAATGGAGCTCTGTTGCTTATGCATCGTTAATCGCCTGGAAAGAGATGTTGTTGTCTTGCCTATATATTGAGTTCTTTGAGGCTTACAGTCCCCAAGTGGGCATTTGAAAGCATAGACGACATTGGTCTCTTTCAAAGCGTACTGCTTTGTGTCTGGAGAGTTTCTCATAAGTAGGTTATCAGTTTTCTTGGTTTTATAGTAAATCGTCAATTGTATCTTCTGATTTTGTCTGTAGGGATAACGTTCCTATTAACAATATCTTTCAGGACCCTTTCCTCCGTTTTATGAGCTGTGGAGAAGAAGTTCCTGTAGAATAGTCTAATAAGGGGGTACAGTTGTTGTGTTAGTTGTCTCTTCAGAGGTTGCATGGCGTTTCACCTTCCTTCTTATGATGTCTTCAACGAAACCATTGGAGAAGCCGTTGTTGACTAGGACCTGCCTTACCCTACAGAGTCCTTCATCGACTTGCTTCCATCCTGAGCTGTGGCTGAGAGCACGGTCGACATAAGCTTTAACGACACTTCTCTTGTACCTGTCTGGGCAGTCACTGTTGGCATTGAGGCACATTCCTATGTTTGTTTCCTTAGTGTAGACTGCAGTGTGGAAACCTCCGCTCCTTTCCATGACTGTTACATCTAGAAAGGGCAGCTTCCCATCATTCTCCATCTCGTAAGTGAAACGCAACACAGAATTCCGCTCAAACGCCTCCTTCAGCTCCTGCAGATGTCTGACATCAGGTACCTGTGTAAAAATGTCGTCGACATACCTGCAGTATATGGCCGGTTTCAAGTTCATGTCGACTAAGACTTTTTGTTCGATGGCCATCGAACATCGTCTTGTGTCGAAACAACTAGAGACCCTAGAGCTGCCAGTTTTCTCTTTCAGCGCGTTAGTGTGGCAATCCAGAGAGGAAATGCTCACTGCATCCATGGTTCCTGCCCGCCATCTGAGGAGCTGGAAGAGCTGTTCAACTTGTGACAAGCAGCCTTGTACCCTGCATGTAATCAATATTGTAACTTTTTTGTGTAATGACATAATGACATATATATATATATATATATATATATATATATATATATATATATATATATATATATATATATATATATATAAATATACCGAAAAAGTATTAATAATTCTACTTTTCTCAATCTTTCGTACATTTTTCATGTTGGATAAATTCAATTCTCCAAACATTTTTATTTCTAGTCTGACGCGACTCGAGCGCGTTTCGTAAAACATTACATTTTCAAAGACTTTAGTTCACAAATACACAACTGAATAGAACTTAAATTTTATATCTACATTTGAGTGAGGTGGAAGGGGTGATGTGGCATTAACACAAGACAGAACAAGATGTGGTATTAATAGGGTATTAATTTCATCAACACAAGACAGAACAAGAGTATTAATTATTATTTCATCAACACAAGACAGAACACGAAACAATGGATATTGAATAGAAGTGTTTGTAGAAAGCCTATTGGTCCATATTTCTTGATGCATATTGGAGCGGAGTCTTGAGGTGGGTAGAATATAGTTGTGCAATAATTGGCTGTTGATTGCTGGTGTTGACTCATGTGTAGTGCCTCGCAACGTCAAGCCGCCTGCTATCGCTGTATCTATCGATGATTTCTGTGTTGTTTACTAGGATTTCTCTGGCGATGGTTTGGTTGTGGGAAGAGATTATATGTTCCTTAATGGAGCCCTGTTGCTTATGCATCGTTAAACGCCTAGAAAGAGATGTTGTTGTCTTGCCTATATACTGGGTTTTTTGGAGCTTACAGTCCCCAAGAGGGCATTTGAAGGCATAGACGACGTTAGTCTCTTTTAAAGCGTTCTGTTTTGTGTCTGGAGAGGAGTAGGCTGGCCGTTTTTCTGGTTTTATAGTAAATCGTCAGGTATCCTCTGATTTTTGTCTGTAGGGATAACGTTTCTATTAACAATATCTTTCAGGACCCTTTCCTCCGTTTTATGAGCTGTGGAAAAGAAGTTGCTGTAAAATAGTTAATAGGGGGTATAGGTGTTGTGTTAGTTAGAGGTTGCATGGCTTTTCACTTTCCTTCTTATGATTCTTCGACGAAACCATTGGAGAAGCCGTTATTGACTAGGACCTGCCTTACCCTACAGAGTTCTTCGTCGACTTGCTTCCATTCTGAGCTGTGGCTGAGAGCACGGTCGACATATGCGTTAACAACACTCCTCTTGTACCTGTCTGGGCAATTTAGGCACATTCCTATGTTTGTTTCCTTAGTGTTGCAGTGTGGAAACCTCCGCCCTTTTCCATGACTGTTACATCTAGAAAGGGCAGCTTCCCATCCTTTTCCATCTCGTAAGTGAAACGCAGCACGGAACTCTGAAAAGCTCCTGCAGATGTTGACATCAGGTACCTTGTAAAAATGTCGTCAACATACCTGCAGTCTCTCAAGTTCATGTCGACTAAGACTTTTTGCTATGGTACCCATGTAGAAGTTTGCAAACAGGACACCTAGGGGAGAAAATGGCGACCCCATCTACTTGCTTATACATGTGCCCATCCGGGCTCAAGAAGGGTGCCTCTTTAGTACAAGCTTGGAGTAGTTTCCTCAGAATATTTTCTGGTATGTCAAGAGGAGTACAGGCTGGATCACGATACACTCAGATTACTAGGATTTCAGAGAAATCCTAGTAAACAACACAGAAATCATCGATAGATCATCGATGTTTCGAACATCGAAACCTGTTCCATTCACACTGTGTATCCAGCTTATCAAGATTGGTATTTGTTTGGTCAAATTAAAGGGGGAGTTCACTTCCTGAACCCATTATTTGCCTCTGTAATCTTTTCACTACCGCTGATAGGAAGGGAATGGGGTCTTCTACAGTCCTCAGGATGGGTATGGGGTCTACATCGAAATCATCGATGTTTCGAACATCGAAACCTGTTCCATTCACACTGTGTATCCAGCTTATCAAGATTGGTATTTGTTTGGTCAAATTAAAGGGGGAGTTCACTTCCTGAACCCATTATTTGCCTCTGTAATCTTTTCACTACCGCTGATAGGAAGGGAATGGGGTCTTCTACAGTCCTCAGGATGGGTATGGGGTCTACTACCACCCACAGGATTATGGGGTCCACTATCACCCTCAGATGGGTATGGGGTCCACTACCACCCACAGGATGGGTATGGGGTCCACTACCACCTGGGTATGGGGTCCATGGATGGGTAGTAAATAAACTAGTGTCCAGTCACTACCGCTGATAGTTAATTTCTTATAATATATATATATATATATATATATATATATATATATATATATATATATATATATATATATATAATATATATATATATATATATATATAACTGAAAACTCACACCCCAGAAGTGACTCGAACCCATACTCCCAGGAGCAACGCAACTGGTTACAAGACGCCTTAATCCACTTGACCATCACGACCGGACAAATTGGTTGATGTCAACTTCAGTCACAGATGGCAGAACCTTTAACTTTACTTTTTACTAATTTATTTTCAAGTAACGTAAACGTTATCTCTACTCTTTCATTTTGTAATCAATTTACATGAAATTTACAACTTATATGTAGAGTTTATGTCTCTAAAATCTGTTGCCGCACTGTTTTCCTAAGTCCATTTATTGATTTTATAAATATTTATAAACAACATTTTGCTGCATATATTTTTAGGGAAACTTTGAAAATTTGTATTATTGCACTAAATACATTTGGGATAGAAATCTGGCTACAAAACCTTTAATATATGCTAATGTGATAGCTGAGTGTCATAGAAATGATTTCGGTTGACATATGTGTTTGTAGCAACACGTTGAAAAATGTTGAAAAATCGTCAAAAATTTGTGTTTCTTTCTCCCATTCTATTTAGACTGCGATGCTGAAACTTGGACCAGTTACAGCCCTTTTTACATATAAAAGTAAATAAATATTGATTGCACTAGAATAGCTTTTAATATCCTAACCCCAGCTTCCTTAAAAGAAAATTGGCAACCCGTTCTCGCACTTTCTTACAGTCAATATTGACTTATTAAATACGTGCATATGTGACATACTAAACGTACTAGTTTACCTTGAAAATCTTCATAGAAAACACCGACCTTACCTAACCTTCTTAGTATGTTAAGATAAGCATCTTATTGCTTCGTAATTACAATTATTACTTAACCTAAACATATAATAGGTTAAGTTAAGCATCTTATTGCTTCGTAATTACAATTATTACTTAACCTATACATATAATAGGTTAAGTAATAATTGTAATTACGAATCAATAAGATGCTTATCTTAACATACTAAGAAAGTTAGGTAAGGTCGGTGTTTTCTATGAAGCTTTTCAAGGTAAACTAGTATGTTTAGTATGTCACACATGCACGTATTTAATAAGTCAATATTGACTATACGAAAGTGCGAGAACGGGTTGAAATTGGAAGCAGGATATAAATAGGATAAACTAAAAAAAAAATGTCAAGCTTACTTTGAACGCGAATTCAGTGGATGCAAATAGGAAAAGAACTGATTTAGAAAGGAAGGAGATATAGTTACTGCATCGCAAATAGAGTTACTGACATGTGAAACATTTCACTCTGAAAGAGTAAAGAAGCGATTTTCTGACACGTTTCAAACTTGCTTTCTTATAGTGGTTTAAACCCACTATCGTCTATTGGCTGAAACCAACACTATCTTCTAGCAGTTTAAACCAACTATTTTCTTGTGGTTTAAGCTCACGTTCTCTTAGTGGACTACCTCCCTTTCTTCTTTTGGATTAAACCCGTTTCCTTCTAGTTGTTTAAGCCCACTATCTTTTAGTGTCTTTTATTGTCTTGAGGGAGGTTCGAATCCTCATCACGGCCCAATTTATAACTTTTTCGGCGGTACAATTTATAATCCTTATTTTTGTACATTTCATCCATGATAGTTTTAGGTTCCATGATTGGTTGTTTCTCTCTCTCTCTCTCTCTCTCTCTCTCTCTCTCTCTCTCTCTCTCTCTCTCTCTCTCTCTCTCTCTCTCTCTCTCTCTCTCTCTCTCTCTTCCCTTTTTGTTGCATGACCTCTTAATACTCACATACTCTCCATCTTTGTGTACTCGTGTGTGTGTACTCACCTAATTGTTGTATTTTTGCGGGGGTTGAGCTTGGCTCTTTGGTCCCGCCTCAACCTCTTATGGTTGGTCCCGCCTCAACCTCTTATGGTTGGTCCCGCCTCGTGTGTGTGTGTGTGTGTGTGTGTGTGTGTCTGTGTGTGTGTGTGTGTGTGTGTATTTATCTGGTTGTATTCACCTTGTGGTGCTTGCGGGGGTTGAGCTCTGCTTTTTCGGCCCGCCTCTCAACTGTCAATCAACTGTTACTAACTACTAACTAACAATTTTTTTCCCATACACACCCAGGAAACAGCCCGTAACAGCTGTCTAACTCCCAGGTACCTATTTACTGCTAGGTAACAGGAGCATCAAGTCGAGGGAAACTCTGCCCATTTGTCTCTGCCGGCGCCGGGAATCGAACCAGGACCACAGGATTAAAAGTCCCGCGCGCTGTCCACTTAGCTACCAGACCCCTAAGCGTATGTGTATGTGTGTGTGTGTGGGAGGGGGGGGGGTTGTATTAGGGTTGAACTTTAGCTCTTAAGCCTCTTCATTCCAGTCCAAATAATTCATTTATGACCAAATAATGAAATTCCTTTTCCAATATTTCTTACCATACTTTCTTTTGAAACTGTTTATTAAATTTGCTTCGCCAGTCTGTTCTCCAATTTTTGTGCCACTCTACTGTGAAGACTTTCTTTGGCCGCTTCAGCCCCTCCTTTATGTCTGAAGTTTTCCCTTGTTGTGTCATAGTTCCCCCGTTCCTCATTCCCAATAGTCTCTAAGTTTTCAATTCCACTTAGTATCTTGTACGTTGTTATCATGTCCCCCGCTGAGGCTTTTCCTGTATAGTGATTGTGCTGACTACCTTTAAGTGCCTGTCTCTCTAATGCAAGTTTTAGTCTCCTTAGTTACGGAATAAATTATCTTGTTAATTCTCTGCAAATGTTCCTGATTCATTTTTCTAGAGAAAAGGCTCGGGGCTAGAGACCAACACGGACGGCCAGGCAGACATATATCAGCTAGTACCGGGGGCTAGAGGGAAGGCTCGGGGCTAGAGACCAACACACGGGTCGCCATCCCAAAGGAGCAGCAGTTCTATTAATTTTGTAGAAGATCTGACACTCTCCATCAACCAACACCTCCTCCTTTGATTTATATATGATAAAGTGTAGTCAGAGAGAGAGAGAGAGAGAGAGAGAGAGTACGAGAGAAAGGGGAAGAGATAACGAAAGAGGAAGAGAGAAGGATAGGAGAGAGAGAGACGAGAGAGAACGTAGTTTCTATACTGCTCTTCGAGTGTCGTTACTCCTCATTTATCTGTAGTTATTAACTGGGAAATAACAGGCTTCAGTCACCGACTGAACATATATTAGTTATCTTCAAAGTAATGACTTGAGTAGACAATGGTCAGTATTAAAATGGTTCACGCAAAGAACTGTTCAATATTAATTTAGATTATATATATTTTTTTTTTAACATGGTAAATATATTTAATTGGCCGCTGTTTAATTAATTAATTTTTGTTCTTCACTTCTGTGGATAATCACTATGTAATGACAAGTGTATTTGTGAGGAGGGTCAAGAAAGTCACTTACCTCTCACTATAGGAGACAGTCAATGTCACTCAGGCAGTCATTGCCTCATAAGGGACAGTCTGTGTGATATAGGACTCAGTCAATGAACGATATAAGACAAAGTTCTGTCTCTTATATTCCATAATTTGTCATATACTCGTCGACTCCACACCAACAATATAACAATGATTGCGACAGCGGCTACCAAGCGGACACACACCTCAGTGGTCATAACTAACTTCCTTTTATGATCAAAGTTTCAGGTCAGGACGATGAGCCATTCTTAAGACAGTGTCAGAAAATCTCTGATGATACAAACGGGCCCATCACGGTATACCTTCATGGTCCCATCACAGTATACTCTCATGGGCCCATCACAGTATACTCCACGGGCTCACTATACACACAGTTTCACAGGCTACCTATTACACTAATACAGTATACTCTCACGGGCCCATCATGATGATACTGCTAATAAATAAGTATAAAACACACAGTTTCTAGTAACTGTACTAAAAATAAATAAAAAACTAGTAATTACTCAGTATTAATTAAATATATTGATACAAATAATAAGATTGTTTAATGATATATATAATATTATATAGTGTATAAATAATATCAGTAATTCTAATAATAATAATAATAACCCGAATGATATAATTATTATAAAGCCTGTTCGATGTTGGAGGTCTTTAAGCACTTGGAACTAGCCCCACTTAATTTTTACAAGTTATTGCTGTTGGGTACATGCCTAACATGTGTCACTTGGCATAAAGCCTATTGATTGGTAGACTGGTAAACCAGTGAGCAATTTGCCACATCTCAGGGTCTGGCAGACAAAGAAGAGACACACACAAAGTCACAGAAACAGGAACATAAAAACACAGAGATAGACACAGAGACAGACAAACACAGGCAGAACCATAGACAAAGAAAGGATATGTTGACATACAGCATACTGCACATATCCTTATCTATCATTTATATTCCATCTAATAAACACATATAATCATCATATATAATAATAATAATAATAATAATACAATAATAATAATAATAATAATACAAAAGCAAAAGCAATAATACATGTCTCATGAAAAGATCAAAACATTACAATAATGACAATGACATAAGCATTACTAGCAACATATACAACAACAAAAACACACCAGAAACATCGGATCCCTAATTGGTACTCAATAATAGGAACAAGTCAACAGCTTGAAGCAGAAGCCAGAGAGGCAACAGGGAATACAGAAATAATTAACAGGAGAGAATGTAAGCAGAGGAATTCTTAGTGAGCTTCCCCTCCCAGGCCGGCCGGGGGAAGACTAAATCATTATTATGAGAGGAGGGTGAGAGGGGGTGTTGATAGGGTGTGGTGGGGTGAGGGGGGGGTTGATAGGGTGAAGGTGTTGATAGTAAGGACTTATGAAGAGTGGCGGGTAGTGGGTGTTCACATAACAGCAATCTGTGTTCTATAAATTTATTGATACTATTCTAAACTGGGGCGTTTAAGTATTATGTGTGAGGGTGTTTTCTTCTATGTATTTCTTCACTTCCTCTTTAATTTCTTTTGGCAAGTTTTCGTTAACGTACACTTCTTGGTATGTGCTACTGTCCCTTAATTTAAATAATTTTTTCTAGCAGTATATATTTCAAAGAAGTATTATATTAAAATATTATTTTGACTGTTCGATTTTGTTCATTCTGATACTGCCTTAGCCTACATTGCTGCAATATTTACTAGGTGGTCTCGTTTGTTGGATTTTTTGTGAGAATCTCTAATTTCTCTCCTGCATACATTCCTACACATTTGCCATGTGTCTCCCCCAGCCTCTGGGAGAATGTAAATTACTACGGATTTCTCCCACTCAAACTCATACCTCATGCATGAGGTGCGTCATATCTCATCCAGCTAGGTTATCCCAGCCTCCATTACTGTTGAAGTTATAATCGGCTTTTTCTGTTACAATTTAGCAATTTCTGCAAAGGATTTATGGAGCTTTATTTTCCGTTTGTTCAGTAACTTTCTTTACCTGTTTTTTCTCCTCCATTATCCCTGCTATTACAATAATTATCTTTCCTTCTTCTACTGCCATACACATATTCCTAATACTTAAGGTCTTCTACTTTCTTTTAAGGCCACTAAGCCGAGATTAAAATGTATATACTAAGTAACCTTCATGAGTATTATTTTTGTTTTGTTTTTCCTTTCTTATTTTTACTAAAACTTACTAATAAATCTCCTTGTTTTTGCTGCCGTCTATTATTCTCCTTTCTTGGTCTGATCACTTTCTCAGTACATATACCTTTTTGCATTGTCTCTAATCTAAATTTTCTTGAAGTTAGACTTTGCTATTGGGATTTTTCAGTGTTTTTTCCATCTTATTTGGGCCTCTAATGATGGGTTTAAATTCCAAGTATAAGGTAGTGAGGAAATGGAGAAGCTGTGGATAAGGGTGTGAGGCATGGGGGTGTGGTGTATATGTAAATAGTGTAGGGAGGGATATAATGGTAATGGGGAAGAGGGAGTTGTGCGAGTGACGGGGGACTGTAGTGAAGGGGGAAGTGATGAAGGGGAGTGTTGGTGATAGGAAGGGAGGGTATAGTGGTGATGGGTATAGAAGGGAGGTTTGAGGTGATGGATATGGAATGGTAGAGGTGATGGATAAGGAAGGATATTGACGATGGGACAGAGGAGTATTGCAGATGTAAATGGAAGTAGCAGAGGAGGAGTAAGACTTACCAATTAGAGAGTAAGAAGGAGAGAAAGTAAGAGGGAGAGAGTAAGAGGGAGAAAGTAAGAGGAAGCTCCGCACTTACTCTTGAGAATTAAAACAAGTAGACGCTTCGTAAAGTTAATCTTCCAAAATTTTAATTGATTTTTCTGGAAAGTGAACAAGAGAAAGAGGCAGAGAGCAAGAAGAAGAAGAAGAAGGAGAAGAATGCGTTAACGAGAGGGAGGAGGAGGAGGAAATGAAAAGAAATGAAATGAAAATGAATATGACGAAAAACAATTAAATTTAAGAAAAAGGAGAGAGAGAGAAAGACAAAGAGAGTGAAAGGCAAAGTGAAGAAAATAGAAAGAGAGAGAGAGTCAGAAAGAGAGGAAAGGAGTGAGATAAAGAGAATAAGAGAGAAAGAGAAACACACAGAGAGAGACAGAGAAGGAGAGAGAACCAAGACCTCAGTCCCACACCACACAAGTAATTGCTTCACATGTTAAATATAGTACACACCTCCCCTACTACAAACGAGCAGCGCGGGTGTTAATAAACACCTGTGGATGTATATGTGTACAAATCTGCATAATTAACAAGTGTCCTTGAGTGAAGGTGTACATGTATATGGATGAAGTCAGATACGAGTGAATACATGAATATTAAAGGTAGAGGAGCGGTCACATGCATAATTTAGACCATCTCGCAACTTCATTCACACACACACGTATGTGAGACCAACTTTTACGTATGCATCCTAGAGACACATCTAAAACTTGAAGCGGTCCTAAGACTTGATTCGATGCTCGTTATGAGTTCATGGGAGTGAGCTACGAAGCGGGACGGAATGAACTAGATCAGACACTAACGGGAGGAGACAGAGTTAACATGATTACGTCAAATATGAATTTAAAAAGAATTAACAAAGTAGATGAAGAAGCAATTCATCTACTTCGAAATGTAGATCTACAAATCTCTATTATATGTACTACATATGTTTCTGTCTAGCACACACACACACACACATCCCCAGGAAGTAGGCCGTAGCAGCTGTCTAATTCCCAGGTACCTATGTACTGCTAGGTGAACAGGAGAATCATTGTGAAAGAAAATCTGGCCATTTGTTTCTGCCGTTGCTGGGGATCGAACTCTGGAGCCAGATTCACGAAGCAGTTACGCAAGTACTTACGAACGTGTATCTCTTTCCTCAATCTTTGACGGCTTTGGTTACATTTATTAAACAGTTTACAAGAATGAAAACTTGCCAATCAACTGTTGTTATTGTTATAAACAGCCTCCTGCTGCTTCGGAGCTCATTAATTGCTTAATAATATTAAATAAAGCCGCCAAAGATTGAGAAAAGATGTACAGGTTCGTAAGTGCTTGCGTAACTGCTTCGTGAATCGGGACCCTGGCCCTTAGGACTACGACCCCAGAGCGCTGCCCACTGAGCCGCGAGGCCCCTTTCATTACACCACCACAAGCAAAATAGAGGCCGCCCCTCCCTATCAAAATAATATATCGCGTACTATGAATAATCAAATTATATAATATATCACTGTGGGAATATATCATATTTTTGTAATTGACCGCAGTCAAAAAATACATATATTACCACAGACACTTTATTTCCCTGTGGATCCCGTGACGAGGAGAGCGGGAAATATTATTTCCAACATTGTCTGCTTCTGTGTGTGTGTGTGTGTGTGTGTGTGTGTGTGTGTGTGTGTGTGTGTGTGTGTGTGTGTGTGTGTGTGTGTGTGTGTGTGTTCACCTGCCTGGGTGAACACACTCAGGTGGCAGCTCCTTACACCCACATTTTTGGTAACTAATAGAGGGATTATATGTATGTTGGGTGTGTGTGTGTGTGTGTGTGTGTGTGTGTGTGTATGTGTGTGTGTGTGTACTCACCTAGTTGTACTCACCTAGTTGTGCTTGCGGGGGTTGAGCTCTGGCTCTTTGGTCCCGCCTCTCAACCGTCAATCAACAGGTGTACAGGTTCCTGAGCCTATTGGGCTCTATCATATCTACACTTGAAACTGTGTATGGAGTCAGCCTCCACCACATTGCTTCCTAATGCATTCTATTTGTCAACCACTCTAACACTAAAAAAGTTCTTTCTAATATCTCTGTGGCTCATTTGGGCACTCCGTTTCCACATGTGTCCCCTAGTGCGTGTGCCCCTTGTGTTAAATAGCCTATCTCTATCAACCCTGTCGATTCCCTTGAGAATCTTGAATGTGGTGATCATGTCCCCCCTAACTCTTCTGTCTTCCAACGAAGTGAGGTTCAATTCCCGTAGTCTCTCCTCGTTGCTCATACCTCTCAGCTCGGGTACTAGTCTGGTGGCAAACCTTTGAACCTTTTCCAGTTTACTCATATGCTTGACTAGATATGGACTCCATGCTGGAGCCGCATACTCCAGGATTGGTCTGACATATGTGGTATATAATGTTCTGAAAGATTCCTTACACAGTTTCTAAAGGCCGTTCTTATGTTTGCCAACCTGGCATATGCTGCTGATGTTATCCTCTTGATATGAGCTTCAGGGGACAGGTCTGGCGTGATATCAACCCCCAGGTCTTTCTCTCTCTCTGACTCTTGAAGTATTTCATCTCCCAAGTGATACCTTGTATCTGGTCTCCTGCTTCCTACTCCTATCTTCATTACATTACATTTGCTTGGGTTAAACTCTAACATCCATTTGTTCGACCATTCCTGCAGCTTGTCCAGGTCTTCTTGAAGCCTCAAGCTGTCCTCCTCTGTCTTAATCCTTCTCATAATTTTGGCGTCGTCAGCAAACATTGAGAGGAATGAGTCTATACCCTCTGGGAGATCATTTACGTATATCAAAAACAGGATAGGTCCAAGCACAGAGCCCTGTGGGACTCCACTGGTGACTTCCCGCCATTCTGAGGTCTCACCCCTCACTATAACTGTCTGCTTCCTATTGCTTAGGTACTCCCTTATCCACTGGAGCGCCCTACCAGTTACTCCTGCCTGTTTCTCCAGCTTATGCATCAACCTTTTATGGGGTACTGTGTCAAAGGCTTTCCTACAGTCCAAAAAAATGCAGTCCGCCCATCCTTCTCTTTCTTGCTTAATCTTTGTCACCTGATCATAGAATTCTATCAAGCCTGTAAGGCAAGATTTACCCTCCCTGAACCCATGTTGATGGGTGTCACGAAGTCTCTTCTCTCCAGATGTGTTACTAGGTTTTTTCTCACAATCTTCTCCATCACCTTGCATGGTATACAAGTTAAGGACACTGGCCTGTAGTTCAGTGCCTCTTGTCTGTCCCCTTTTTAAATATTGGTACTACATTAGCAGTCTTCCATACTTCTGGTAGGTCTCCCGTTTCCAGTGACCTACTATACACTATGGAGAGTGGCAAGTTAAGTGCTCCTGCACATTCTTTCAATACCCATGGTGAGATTCCATCCGGCCCAACAGCTTTTCTCACATCCAGCTCCAATAGGTGCTTCTTGACCTCATCTCTTGTAATTTCGAACCTTTCCAAGGTCACCTGGTTTGCTGCCACCTCTCGTAGCACCGTGACTTCTCCCTGTTCTATTGTAAAGACCTCCTGGAACCTTTTGTTGAGTTCTTCACACATCTCTTTGTCATTCTCTGTGTACCTGTCCTCGCCCACCCTAAGTTTTCAT
>NW_025563891.1:10000-20490 GCF_020424385.1 Procambarus clarkii | reverse complement strand
TGGACCGTCTGTGGTGTTACCAGCTGGACCGTCTGTGGTGTTTACCAGCTGGACCATCTGTGGTGTTACCACTGGACCATCTGTTGGTGTTACCACTGGACCGTCTGTGTTGTTACCAGCTGGACCGTCTGTGGTGTTACCCAGCTGGACCATCTGTGGTGTTACCAGCTGGACCGTCTGTGGTGTTACCAGCTGGACCGTCTGGTGTTACCAGCTGGACCGTCTGTGCTGCTATCAGTCGTGCTGTCTGTGGTGCTACAAGAGAGACTGTCTGTGCTGCTACAAGAGAGACTGTCTGTGCTGCTACAAGAGAGAATGTCTGTGGTGCTACAAGAGAGACTGTCTGTGCCTGCTACAAGAGAGACTGTCTGTGCTGCTACAAGAGAGACTGTCTTGTGCTGCTACAAGAGAGACTGTCTGTGCTGCTACAAGAGAGACTGTCTGTGCTGCTACAAGAGAGACTGTCTGTGCTGCTACAAGAGAGACTGTCTGTGCTGCTACAAAGAGACTGTCTGTGCTGCTACAAGAGAGACTGTCTGTGCTGCTACAAGAGAGACTGTCTGTGCTGCTACAAGAGAGACTGTCTGTGCTGCTACAAGAGAGACTATCTGTGCTGCTACAAGAGAGACTGTCTGTGCTGCTACAAGAGAGACTGTCTGTGCTGCTACAAGAGAGACTGTCTGTGGTAGCTATCAGTCGTGCTGTCTGTGCTGCTACAAGAGAGACTGTCTGTGGCTGCTACAAGAGAGACTGTCTGTGCTGCTACAAGAGAGACTGTCTGTGCTGCTACAAGAGAGACTGTCTGTGCTGCTACAAGAGAGACTGTCTGTGCTGCTACAAGAGAGACTGTCTGTGCTGCTACAAGAGAGACTATCTGTGCTGCTACAAGAGAGACTGTCTGTGCTGCTACAAGAGAGACTGTCTGTGCTGCTACAAGAGAGACTGTCTGTGGTAGCTATCAGTCGTGCTGTCTGTGCTGCTACAAGAGAGACTGTCTGTGCTGCTACAAGAGAGACTGTCTGTGCTGCTACAAGAGAGACTGTCTGTGCTGCTACAAGAGAGACTGTCTGTGGTATCTATCAGTCGTGCTGGTCGGAACTGTAAACACGAACTACGACTTGGAACGAGAGACAGCGGGCATGAGCTAAACTTTGTAAATATTTCATTTGTAGTTAACGTGACTGAAATAATTATACTATAAATTTCAGGAAAATTTAATAGTTAATAATGAAATAATTTGAGGCCACTAATTCTGGGGACGGACACGGGAGAACACTAAGGCCGCACCGACGCTTTTTTTATTATTGATGTATATGTACAAGAGTTCTTGCACTCTTATACAGCCACAAGTAAGCATAGCGTGTCGGGCGAGTCCCTCATCCTGTTTTTCCCGGAATACGACCCGCCTAATTGCTTTAAAAAACAGCTGGTTCCCTCTTTGCTGTTGGGTACCAAGGCTACAATTAGGGATTTACTGCCGGTAAATCCTTCCCGACTAGGATACGAACCAAGGACAAAGCGCTCTCCCAACTCCTGGCGAGTGTCTTTGCCACTAATACAGAGTTTTTTCTCCATAACATTCCTTACAACGCAGTGACGTTTTTTCGTCACTGGTGTGTTCTGAACGTGTCTGTCTGTATAGTGGCCATAGGACGTGTTCTGAACGGTCTGTCTGTATAGTGGCCATAGGACGTGTTCTGAACGTGTCTGTCTTATAGTGGCCATAGTGTTCTGAACGTGTCTGTCTGTATAGTGGCCACAGGACGTGTTCTGAACGTGTCTGTCTGTATAGTGGCCACAGGACGGACGTGTTCTGAACGTGTCTGTCTGTGTCTGTCTGTATAGGGTCCACAGCGCGTTTCTGAACTGGACTGTATAGTGGCCACAGGACTTGTTCTGAACGTGTCTGTCTGTATAGTGGCCACAGGACGTGTTCTGAACGTGTCTGTCTGTATAGTGGCCACAGGACGTGTTCTGAACGTGTCTGTCTGTATAGGGGCCACAGGACGTGTTCTGAACGTGTCTGTCTGTATAGGGCCACGGACCGTTCTGAACTGTGTCTGACTGTATAGTGGCACATAGTGACAGGACGTGTTCTGAACGTGTCCTGTCTGTATAGTGGCCACAGGACGTGTTCTGAACGTGTCTGTCTGTATAGGGGCCACAGGACGCGTTCTGAACGTGTCTGACTGTATAGTGGCCACAGGACTTGTTCTGAACGTGTCTGTCTGTATAGTGGCCACAGGACGTGTTCTGAACGTGTCTGTCTGTATAGTGGCCACAGGACGTGTTCTGAACGTGTCTGTCTGTATAGGGGCCACAGGACGTGTTCTGAACGTGTCTGTATAGTGGCTGTATAGTGGCCACAGGACGTGTTCTGAACGTGTCTGTCTGTGTAGGGGCCACAGGACGTTGTTCTGAACGTGTCTGTCTGTTGTAGGGGCCACAGGACGTGTTCTGAATGGTGTCTGACTGTATAGTGGCCACAGACGTGTTCTGAACGTGTCTGTCCGTATAGTGGCCACAGGACGTGTTCTGAACGTGTCTGTCTGTATAGGGGCCACAGGACGTGTTCTGAACGTGTCTGACTGTATAGTGGCCACAGGACGTGTTCTGAACGTGTCTGTCTGTATAGTGGCCACAGGACGTGTTCTGAACGTGTCTGTCTGTATAGTGGCCACAGGACGTGTTCTGAACGTGTCTGTCTGTATAGGGGCCACAGGACGTGTTCTGAATGATAATGATGTTACGAAAAAAAATTCTGATATTGTTTATGATTTTTTTTTAACAAACCGTTAAAACGTTTGGTGAAGCTGAAGCTGTAAACTGTGTCAGGGTGAAGGTTGGTGCTGTAAACTGTGTCAGGGTGAAGGTTGGTGCTGTAAACTGTCAGGTGAAGTTGGTGCTGTAACTGGTCAGTGAAGGTTGTGCTGTAAACTGTGTCAGGGTGAAGGTTGGTGCTGTAAACTGTGTCAGGGTGAAGGTTGGTGCTGTAAACTATGTCAGGGTGAAGGTTGGTGCTGTAAACTGTGTCAGGGTGAAGGCTGGGGCTGTAAACTATGTCAGGGTGAAGGTTGGTGCTGTAAACTGTGTCAGGGTGAAGGTTGGGTTGTGCTGCTGTAAACTGTAAACTGTGTCAGGGTGAAGGTTGGTGCTGTAAACTGTGTCAGGGTGAAGGTTGGTGCTGTAAACTGTGTCAGGGTGAAGGTTGGTGCTGTAAACTGTGTCAGGGTGAAGGTTGGTGCTGTAAACTATGTCAGGGTGAAGGTTGGTGCTGTAAACTGTGTCAGGGTGAAGGTTGGTGCTGTAAACTATGTCAGGTTGTGAAGGTTGGTGCTGTAAACTATGTCAGGGTGAAGGTTGGTGCTGTAAACTGTGTCAGGGTGAAGGTTGGGTTGCTGTAAACTATGTCAGGGTGAAGGTTGGTGCTGTAAACTGTGTCAGGGAAGGTTGGTGCTGTAAACTGTGTCAGGGTGAAGGTAGCTGTAAACTATGTCAGGGTGAAGGTTGGTGCTGTAAACTGTGTCAGGTGTGAAACTGGTCAGGTGAAGGTGCTGTAAACTGTGTCAGGGTGAAGGTTGGGGCTGTAAACTGTGTCAGGGTGAAGGTTGGGGCTGTAAACTGTGTCAGGGTGAAGGTTGGTGCTGTAAACTGTGTGTCAGGGTGAAGGTTGGTGCTGTAAACTGTGTCAGGGTGAAGGTTGGTGCTGCTGTAAACTATGTCAGGGTGAAGGTTGGTGCTGTAAACTGTGTCAGGGTGAAGGTTGGTGCTGTAAACTGTGTCAGGGTGAAGGTTGGTGCTGTAAACTGTGTCAGGGTGAAGGTCAGGGTGAAGTGCTGTAAACTGTGTCAGGGTGAAGGTTGGTGCTGTAAACTGTGTCAGGGTGAAGGTGGTGCTGTAAACTGTGTTGGTGAAGGTTGGTGCTGTAAACTGTGTCAGGGTGAAGGTTGGTGCTGTAAACTGTGTCAGGGTGAAGGTTGGTGCTGTAAACTGTGTCAGGGTGAAGGTTGGTGCTGTAAACTGTGTCAGGGTGAAGGTTGGTGCTGTAAACTATGTCAGGGTGAAGGTTGGTGCTGTAAACTATGTCAGGGTGAAGGCTGGTGCTGTAAACTATGTCAGGGTGAAGGTTGGTGCTGTAAACTATGTCAGGGTGAAGGCTGGTGCTGTAAACTATGTCAGGGTGAAGGTTGGTGCTGTAAACTATGTCAGAGTGAAGGTTGGTGCTGTAAACTATGTCAGGGTGAAGGTTGGTGCTGTAAACTATGTCAGGGTGAAGGCTGGTGCTGTAAACTATGTCAGGGTGATGGTTGATGCTGTAAACTATGTCAGGGTGAAGGTTGGTGCTGTAAACTGTGTCAGGGTGAAGGTTGGTGCTGTAAACTATGTCAGGGTGAAGGTTGGTGCTGTAAACTGTGTCAGGGTGAAGGTTGGTGCTGTAAACTGTGTCAGGGTGAAGGTTGGTGCTGTAAACTGTGTCAGGGTGAAGGTTGGTGCTGTAAACTATGTCAGGGTGAAGGTTGGTGCTGTAAACTATGTCAGGGTGAAGGTTGGTGCTGTAAACTGTGTCAGGGTGAAGGTTGGTGCTGTAAACTGTGTCAGGGTGAAGGTTGGTGCTGTAAACTGTGTCAGGGTGAAGGTGGTGCTGTAAACTGTGTCAGGGTGAAGGTAAACTATGTCAGGGTGAAGGTTGGTGCTGTAAACTGTGTCAGGGTGAAGGTTGGTGCTGTAAACTCTGTCAGAGTGAAGGCTGGTGCTGTAAACTATGTCAGCGTGAAGGTTGGTGCTGTAAACTATGTCAGGGTGAAGGCTGGTGCTGTAAACTATGTCAGGGTGAAGGCTGGAGCTGTAAACTACGTCAGGGTGAAGGTTGGTGCTGTAAACTATGTCAGGGTGAAGGCTGGTGCTGTAAACTATGTCAGGGTGAAGGTTGGTGCTGTAAACTGTGTCAGGGTGAAG
The DNA here is from genome assembly GCF_020424385.1 of Procambarus clarkii. NCBI lineage: Eukaryota > Metazoa > Arthropoda > Malacostraca > Decapoda > Cambaridae > Procambarus > Procambarus clarkii. The sequence goes on along the minus strand of NW_025563891.1, from coordinate 15,534 downwards.
GTTGGTGCTGTAAACTGTGTCAGGGTGAAGGTTGGTGCTGTAAACTATGTCAGGGTGAAGGCTGGTGCTGTAAACTGTGTCAGGGTGAAGGTTGGTGCTGTAAACTGTGTCAGGGTGAAGGTTGGTGCTGTAAACTATGTCAGGGTGAAGGTTGGAGCTGTAAACTATGTCAGGGTGAAGGTTGGTGCTGTAAACTATGTCAGGGTGAAGGTTGGGGCTGTAAAAACTATGTCAGGGTGAAGGTTGGATTTGTAAACTACGTCAGGGTGAATATTGGTTCTGTAAACTATGTCAGGGTGAAGGTTGTTGCTGTAAACTATGTTGGTGAAGGTTGGTGCTGTAAACTGTGTCAGGGTGAAGGTTGGTGCTGTAAACTATGTCAGAGTGAAGGTTGGTGCTGGAAACTATGTCAGGGTGAAGGTTGGTGCTGTAAACTATGTCAGGGTGAAGGCTGGTGCTGTAAACTGTGTCAGATTTAAGGCTGGAGCGGTAAACTATGTCAGGGTGAAGGTTGGTGCTGTAAACTATGTCAGGGTGAAGGTTGGTGCTGTAAACTGTGTCAGGGTGAAGGTTGGTGCTGTAAACTGTGTCAGGGTGAAGGTTGGTGCTGTAAACTATGTCAGGGTGAAGGCTGGGGCTGTAAACTGTGTCAGAGTGAAGGCTGGTGCTGTAAACTGTGTCAGGGTGAGGTTGGTGCTGTAAACTATGTCAGGGTGAAGGTTGGTGCTGTAAACTAGTCAGGGTAAAGGTTGGGGCTGTTAACAATAATATTTAAAACAAAATTTGTTTACAAATAATTGTAAATTATTTACTCCTGTGTCGACAATAATTTGAATGTTCCTCTCAGGTTGTGGTCATCACAGGAGCAGATCCTTCACCCGACACACAGCTCCCAGAGTTCATACCACAGCTTCACACTCAAACACACCTTCACACTGGTCCCTCAGTGAGTACCTGGTTCACACTCACCTCACACTGGTCCCTCAGTGAGTACCTGGTTCACACTCACCTTCACACTGGTCCCTCAGTGAGTACCTGGTTCACACTCAACCTCACACTGGTCCCACAGTGAGTACCTGGTTCACACTCAACCTCACACTGGTCCCTCACCTGGTTCACTCACCTCACACTGGTCCCTCAGTGAGTACCTGGTTCACACTCACCTTCACACTGGTCCCACACTCACCTCACACTGGCACACTGGTGAGTACCTGGTTCACACTCACCCTCACACTGGTCCCTCAGTGAGTACCTGGTTCACACTCACCTTCACACTGGTCCCTCAGTGAGTACCTGGTTCACACTCACCTCACACTGGTCCCACAGTGAGTACCTGGTTCACACTCACCCTCACACTGGTCCCTCAGTGAGTACCTGGTTCACACTCACCTTCACACTGGTCCCTCAGTGAGTACCTGGTTCACACTCACCTCACACTGGTCCCTCAGTGAGTACCTGGTTCACACTCACCTTTACACTGGTCCCTCAGTGAGTACCTGGTTCACACTCACCTCACACTGGTCCCTCAGTGAGTACCTGGTTCACACTCACCTTTACACTGGTCCCTCAGTGAGTACCTGGTTCACACTCACCTTCACACTGGTCCCTCAGTGAGTACCTGGTTCACACTCCCCTTCACACTGGTCCCTCAGTGAGTACCTGGTTCACACTCACCTTCACACTGGTCCCTCAGTGAGTACCTGGTTCACACTCACCTTCACACTGGTCCCTCAGTGAGTACCTGGTTCACCTTTACACTGGTCCCTCAGTGAGTACCTGGTTCACACTCACCTCACACTGGTCCCTCAGTGAGTACCTGGTTCACACTCACCTTCACACTGGTCCCTCAGTGAGTACCTGGTTCACACTCACCTTCACACTGGTCCCTCAGTGAGTACCTGGTTCACACTCACCTTCACACTGGTCCCTCAGTGAGTACCTGGTTCACACTCACCTTCACACTGGTCCCTCCTGGTTCACACTCACCTTCACACTGGTCCCTCAGTGAGTACCTGGTTCACACTCACCTCACACTGGTCCATCAGTGAGTACCTGGTTCACACTCACCTTCACACTGGTCCCTCAGTGAGTACCTGGTTCACACTCACCTCACACTGGTCCCTCAGTGAGTACCTGGTTCACACTGATGACAGTAGGGGTTTTGGTGGTTGTAGCACCCATCAAATGTACTCAGTAATTATGGGGTGAAAGTGGGATAATGATGGGTATTGAGGCCATCAGAGGCGGGGATGCCGGCAACGACCACCAAAGAGTAGATGGGATGACAGTAGATGCCACTAGGGAGTACCGTGAGGAAGTGGGGGGGGGGGGGTCTGTTCATGGATATCCTCCCCTTGGGTATAATATATATATATGTATATATATGCATATATATATATATATATATATATATATATATATATATATATATATATATATATATATATATATATATATATATATATATATATATATATATATGTCGTACCTAGTAGCCAGAACACACTTCTCAGCCTACTATGCAAGGCCCAATTTGCCTAATAAGCCAAGTTTTCATGAATTAAGTGTTTTTTTCGTCTACCTAACCTACCTAACCTAACCTAACCTAGCTTTTTTTTGGCTACCTAACCTAACATTACCTATAAAGATAGGTTAGGTTAGGTTAGGTAGGTTGGTTAGGTTCGATCATATATCTACGTTAATTTTAAATCCAATAAAAAAAATTACCTCATACATAATGAAATGGGTAGCTTTATCATTTCATAAGAAAAAATAGAGAAAATATATTAATTCAGGAAAACTTGCTTATTAGGCAAATCGGGCCTTGCATAGTAGGCTGAGAAGTGAGTTCTGGCTACTAGGTACGACATATATATATATATATATATATATATATATATATATACCGCCCGCCCGCCCGTAAGGCAAAACACCTCCCAGACCTTCATTCCCACAGAAAATTTATTAGAAGCTATCAAAGCAACATCGGCCAGAACCTTGCAACACATCCCTAAAAGCAGCCCGCCCCATGCAGCAGCCAAATTATCTGCCCTCCTGAGAAAGGTCAACGACTCTCCTGGAACGACCCAAGCATGGCACAACCTCCTAATGTTTGGCAACATATGTCTAGCCACCCCTGCAAGGAGAGACAAAACCTTAGCTGCCTCAGTCATCAAAGCTATAAATGATTTTCCCAGGGAGGACAACCAGGTGCGCCTTCCCACTCGCGCGAGAAACACCCACGGCAGGAAGAGCAACAGTGGCATATCCGAGACATCAAAAATCAGAACATCAGTCACCAAGAAATAGAAGAAGGAAACACTATTGGCGCAATACGAGTCATCACCAGTGAGGACTCAATTGCCGACAGAGATGCCACAACAGCTCAAGCCCTAAGGGAATAACACCCACCCAAGGCTCCGCGTGAGGACGACATTGTACAAGTGGGGGCTACCGGAGCAGAACCTCTCTGGGTGGCTGAATCTGTGGTCCATAAAGCAGCCATGTCCTTCCCTACAGGATCAGCAGGTGGGTTCACAGGACTAAAACCCAACCACCTCAAGCAAATGCTCAACCCTGCACTGGGTGACATTGCAAAGAACCTCTTGGTGGAACTAACCAGATTCACCAACACATGTCTAGCTGGCAACATACAGCGTCCATAAGACCTATCTTTTTTGGAGCATCTCTCTGTGCTCTAAAGAAAAAGGATGGAGGGATCAGGCCAATAGCTGTGGGCAATTCTCTCCGGCGTCTCGTCGCAAAGGCAGCTGCAAGAACAGTTAGTGATGCAGCGGCCAACATGCTGAAGCCAAACAGCTCGGGTCCGGCATTCCACAAGGGTGTGAGGCGGCAGCCCATGCAGCTCGAGCCTTCATCGCCAACATCACAGACGAAAAGGCCCTTATCAAGCTAGATTTCAAAAATGCCTTCAATTTGGTGCGGAGGGATGCTGTACTCCGTGCGGTTCATAGTCATTTCCCTTCCCTCTACCCTTTTGTACATTCATGCTACAGTATGGATCTTAAGCTACTTTTTGGCGAACATGAAATGACTCGCGAGAAGGCGTCCAACAGGGTGACCCTCTCGCTCCTCTCCTTTTCTGCTTAGTCATCAAACAAGTCACAGAGGTCCTGTCCAGCGAGCTTAACATCTGGTTCTTGGATGATGGTACCCTAGCTGGTTCCCAAGACTCCCTCCTGGAGGACATCAGAAAAATCCAGGAGCAAGGTGCAGTTTTAGGCCTCACCCTGAACCCTTCTAAATGTGAAATAATATGTTCCAACCAGGGCATCGTAGAGAGAATAGAGGTTCTTCTGCCAAATATCCATAAAACTAAACCTGAAGACAGCACACTCCTAGGAGCTCCCCTGGGGTTGAAAGCCATCGATGAGGTCCTTGATAAGAAAATCGCCGACCTTAAGAGGATGGATGGGAGGATTGAGGATATTGATGCTCATGATGCACTCTACCTCATCACCAGATGTCTGTCCCTCCCCAGGTTAACCTACTTTCTGAGGTGTTCACCATCTTACAGTAGCAAAAACTAAGTGAGTATGACCGGTTACTGAAATCAATGCTAGAAAAAGCCCTTAACCTCTCTCTCGATGACCTACAGTGGAAACAAGCCTCTCTTCCCGTAAGACTTGGGGGCCTCGGAGTTCGAACAGCAACGCAAATCGCTGTTCCAGCCTTCCTGTCCTCCTTATCAGCATCCGACGACCTTGTGAAGGAAATTCTACCTGCCCACTTACATCAGCTGGCAGGTGTACATGATCCCAATTTTACACGCTGTGCCACAGAGTGGGCCTCTCGTGCAGGCCAATCACCTCAACCACCATCCCCAAAATCCCACAAGCAATCCAGCTGGGATGGTCCCATTGTAGACCAAGTTGCTGCAGAGTGCCTGGGTGCTGCAACAACACAACACGACATTGCTCGCCTTACAGCAGTAGCAGCCCCACATGCATGGGATTTCCTGTTAGCAACCCCAATGTCGGCAACTGGCACGCGTCTCACACCACACGCCCTCCGAATTGCTGTGGCCCTCCGCCTTGCTGCCCCAATCCACACCAGATATAGGTGTATTTGCGGCGAGGTGGTGGCTGACAGGTACGGTCACCATGGCCTACTCTGCCAAAGCACAGGGGGATGGCACTCGAGGCACAGTGAAGTTAACGACATCATCAAGAGGAGCCTCACCACAGCTGGATGCCCAGCTGAAAGAGAGCCCCGTTACCTAACGCCCCGTAACTCTGATGCTCTTATTGGTCGCCCGGATGGTATCACAGTGAACCCCTGGAAGAATGGCAAGCAGTTGGTATGGGACTACACGTGCGTATCAACCCTGGCTAACACCTACATTAACCTCAGTGTTGCACAACCAGGTGGCGCTGCCACCCACAGGGAAGCAGCCAAATCCCGTAAGTATAGAGAACTGGATCACCACTACAATTTTGTCCCCATTGCTTCTGAGACGCTCGGCGCCTGGGGTAAAAGTGCTACTAGTTTTTTGAAGGAACTGGGTTCTAGGC
>NW_025563891.1:0-5000 GCF_020424385.1 Procambarus clarkii | reverse complement strand
AGCCAGAGGCTTAGGGCCCGCCCAGTGGGCCAGCCAGAGACTTAGGGCCCGCCCAGTGGGCCAGCCAGAGACTTAGGGCCCGCCCAGTGGGCCTGCCAGAGACTTAGGGCCCGCCCAGTGGGCCAGCCAGAGACTTAGGGCCCGCCCAGTGGGCCAGCCAGAGACTTAGGGCCCGCCCAGTGGGCCAGCCAGAGACTTAGGGCCCGCCCAGTGGGCCAGCCAGAGACTTAGGGCCCGCCCAGTGGGCCAGCCAGAGACTTAGGGCCCGCCCAGTGGGCCAGCCAGAGACTTAGGGCCCGCCCAGTGGGCCAGCCAGAGACTTAGGGCCCGCCCAGTGGGCCAGCCAGAGACTTAGGGCCCGCCCAGTGGGCCAGCCAGAGACTTAGGGCCCGCCCAGTGGGCCAGCCAGAGACTTAGGGCCCGCCCAGTGGGCCAGCCAGTTAGGGCCCGCCCAGTGGGCCAGCCAGAGACTTAGGGCCCGCCCAGTGGGCCAGCCAGAGACTTAGGGCCCGCCCAGTGGGCCAGCCAGAGACTTAGGGCCCGCCCAGTGGGCCAGCCAGAGACTTAGGGCCCGCCAGCCAGTTAGGGCCAGCCAGAGACTTAGGGCCCGCCCAGTGGGCCAGCCAGAGACTTAGGGCCCGCCCAGTGGGCCAGCCAGAGACTTAGGGCCCGCCCAGTGGGCCAGCCAGAGACTTAGGGCCCGCCCAGTGGGCCAGCCAGAGACTTAGGGCCCGCCCAGTGGGCCAGCCAGAGACTTAGGGCCCGCCCAGTGGGCCAGCCAGAGACTTAGGGCCCGCCCAGTGGGCCAGCCAGAGAGGGCCCGCCCAGCCAGAGACTAGGGACTTAGGGCCCGCCCAGTGGGCCAGCCAGAGACTTAGGGCCCGCCCAGTGGGCCAGCCAGAGACTTAGGGCCCGCCCAGTGGGCCAGCCAGAGACTTAGGGCCCGCCCAGTGGGCCAGCCAGAGACTTAGGGCCCGCCCAGTGGGCCAGCCAGAGACTTAGGGCCCGCCCAGTGGGCCAGCCAGAGACTTAGGGCCCGCCCAGTGGGCCAGCCAGAGACTTAGGGCCCGCCCAGTGGGCCAGTGGGCCAGCCAGAGAGACTTAGGGCCCGCCCAGTGGGCCAGCCAGAGACTTAGGGCCCGCCCAGTGGGCCAGCCAGAGACTTAGGGCCCGCCCAGTGGGCCAGCCAGAGGCTTAGGGCCCGCCCAGTGGGCCAGCCAGAGACTTAGGGCCCGCCCAGTGGGCCAGCCAGAGACTTAGGGCCCGCCCAGTGGGCCAGCCAGAGACTTAGGGCCCGCCCAGTGGGCCAGCCAGAGACTTAGGGCCCGCCCAGTGGGCCAGCCAGAGACTTAGGGCCCGCCCAGTGGGCCAGCCAGAGACTTAGGGCCCGCCCAGTGGGCCAGCCAGAGGCTTAGGGCCCGCCCAGTGGGCCAGCCAGAGACTTAGGGCCCGCCCAGTGGGCCAGCCAGAGACTTAGGGCCCGCCCAGTGGGCCAGCCAGAGACTTAGGGCCCGCCCAGTGGGCCAGCCAGAGAGGGCTTAGGGCCCGCCCAGTGGGCCAGCCAGAGACTTAGGGCCCGCCCAGTGGGCCAGCCAGAGAGGGCCCGCCCAGTTAGGGCCCGCCCAGTGGGCCAGCCAGAGACTTAGGGCCCGCCCAGTGGGCCAGCCAGAGACTTAGGGCCCGCCCAGTGGGCCAGCCAGAGACTTAGGGCCCGCCCAGTGGGCCAGCCAGAGACTTAGGGCCCGCCCAGTGGGCCAGCCAGAGACTTAGGGCCCGCCCAGTGGGCCAGCCAGAGACTTAGGGCCCGCCCAGTGGGCCAGCCAGAGACTTAGGGCCCGCCCAGTGGGCCAGCCAGAGACTTAGGGCCCGCCCAGTGGGCCAGCCAGAGACTTAGGGCCCGCCCAGTGGGCCAGCCAGAGACTTAGGGCCCGCCCAGTGGGCCAGCCAGAGACTTAGGGCCCGCCCAGTGGGCCAGCCAGAGACTTAGGGCCCGCCCAGTGGGGCCAGCCAGAGACTTAGGGCCCGCCCAGTGGGCCAGCCAGAGGCTTAGGGCCCGCCCAGTGGGCCAGCCAGAGACTTAGGGCCCGCCCAGTGGGCCAGCCAGAGACTTAGGGCCCGCCCAGTGGGCCAGCCAGAGACTTAGGGCCCGCCCAGTGGGCCAGCCAGAGACTTAGGGCCCGCCCAGTGGGCCAGCCAGAGACTTAGGGCCCGCCCAGTGGGCCAGCCAGAGACTTAGGGCCCGCCCAGTGGGCCAGCCAGAGACTTAGGGCCCGCCCAGTGGGCCAGCCAGAGACTTAGGGCCCGCCCAGTGGGCCAGCCAGAGACTTAGGGCCCGCCCAGTGGGCCAGCCAGAGACTTAGGGCCCGCCCAGTGGGCCAGCCAGAGACTTAGGGCCCGCCCAGTGGGCCAGCCAGAGGCTTAGGGCCCGCCCAGTGGGCCAGCCAGAGACTTAGGGCCCGCCCAGTGGGCCAGCCAGAGACTTAGGGCCCGCCCAGTGGGCCAGCCAGAGGCTTAGGGCCCGCCCAGTGGGCCAGCCAGAGGCTTAGGGCCCGCCCAGTGGGCCAGCCAGAGGCTTAGGGCCCGCCCAGTGGGCCAGCCAGAGGCTTAGGGCCCGCCCAGTGGGCCAGCCAGAGGCTTAGGGCCCGCCCAGTGGGCCAGCCAGAGACTTAGGGCCCGCCCAGTGGGCCAGCCAGAGGCTTAGGGCCCGCCCAGTGGGCCAGCCAGAGGCTTAGGGCCCGCCCAGTGGGCCAGCCAGAGGCTTAGGGCCCGCCCAGTGGGCCAGCCAGAGGCTTAGGGCCCGCCCAGTGGGCCAGCCAGAGGCTTAGGGCCCGCCCAGTGGGCCAGCCAGAGGCTTAGGGCCCGCCCAGTGGGCCAGCCAGAGACTTAGGGCCCGCCCAGTGGGCCAGCCAGAGGCTTAGGGCCCGCCCAGTGGGCCAGCCAGAGGCTTAGGGCCCGCCCAGTGGGCCAGCCAGAGGCTTAGGGCCCGCCCAGTGGGCCAGCCAGAGGCTTAGGGCCCGCCCAGTGGGCCAGCCAGAGGCTTAGGGCCCGCCCAGTGGGCCAGCCAGAGGCTTAGGGCCCGCCCAGTGGGCCAGCCAGAGGCTTAGGGCCCGCCCAGTGGGTCAGCCCGAGGCTTAGGGCCCGCCCAGTGGGCCAGCCAGAGGCTTAGGGCCCGCCCAGTGGGCCAGCCAGAGGCTTAGGGCCCGCCCACTGGGCCAGCCAGAAACTTAGGGCCCGCCCACTGGGCCAGCCAGAAACTTAGGGCCCGCCCAATGGGCCAGCCAGAAACTTAGGGCCCGCCCAGTGGGCCAGCCAGAGACTTAGGGCCCGCCCAGTGGGCCAGCCAGAGACTTAGGGCCCGCCCAGTGGGCCAGCCAGAGACTTAGGGCCCGCCCAGTGGGCCAGCCAGAGACTTAGGGCCCGCCCAGTGGGCCAGCCAGAGACTTAGGGCCCGCCCAGTGGGCCAGCCAGAGACTTAGGGCCCGCCCAGTGGGCCAGCCAGAGACTTAGGGCCCGCCCAGTGGGCCAGCCAGAGACTTAGGGCCCGCCCAGTGGGCCAGCCAGAGACTTAGGGCCCGCCCAGTGGGCCAGCCAGAGACTTAGGGCCCGCCCAGTGGGCCAGCCAGAGACTTAGGGCCCGCCCAGTGGGCCAGCCAGAGACTTAGGGCCCGCCCAGTGGGCCAGCCAGAGACTTAGGGCCCGCCCAGTGGGCCAGCCAGAGACTTAGGGCCCGCCCAGTGGGCCAGCCAGAGACTTAGGGCCCGCCCAGTGGGCCAGCCAGAGACTTAGGGCCCGCCCAGTGGGCCAGCCAGAGACTTAGGGCCCGCCCAGTGGGCCAGCCAGAGACTTAGGGCCCGCCCAGTGGGCCAGCCAGAGACTTAGGGCCCGCCCAGTGGGCCAGCCAGAGACTTAGGGCCCGCCCAGTGGGCCAGCCAGAGACTTAGGGCCCGCCCAGTGGGCCAGCCAGAGACTTAGGGCCCGCCCAGTGGGCCAGCCAGAGACTTAGGGCCCGCCCAGTGGGCCAGCCAGAGACTTAGGGCCCGCCCAGTGGGCCAGCCAGAGACTTAGGGCCCGCCCAGTGGGCCAGCCAGAGACTTAGGGCCCGCCCAGTGGGCCAGCCAGAGACTTAGGGCCCGCCCAGTGGGCCAGCCAGAGACTTAGGGCCCGCCCAGTGGGCCAGCCAGAGACTTAGGGCCCGCCCAGTGGGCCAGCCAGAGACTTAGGGCCCGCCCAGTGGGCCAGCCAGAGACTTAGGGCCCGCCCAGTGGGCCAGCCAGAGACTTAGGGCCCGCCCAGTGGGCCAGCCAGAGACTTAGGGCCCGCCCAGTGGGCCAGCCAGAGACTTAGGGCCCGCCCAGTGGGCCAGCCAGAGACTTAGGGCCCGCCCAGTGGGCCAGCCAGAGACTTAGGGCCCGCCCAGTGGGCCAGCCAGAGACTTAGGGCCCGCCCAGTGGGCCAGCCAGAGACTTAGGGCCCGCCCAGTGGGCCAGCCAGAGGCTTAGGGCCCGCCCAGTGGGCCAGCCAGAGACTTAGGGCCCGCCCAGTGGGCCAGCCAGAGGCTTAGGGCCCGCCCAGTGGGCCAGCCAGAGACTTAGGGCCCGCCCAGTGGGCCAGCCAGAGACTTAGGGCCCGCCCAGTGGGCCAGCCAGAGACTTAGGGCCCGCCCAGTGGGCCAGCCAGAGACTTAGGGCCCGCCCAGTGGGCCAGCCAGAGACTTAGGGCCCGCCCAGTGGGCCAGCCAGAGACTTAGGGCCCGCCCAGTGGGCCAGCCAGAGACTTAGGGCCCGCCCAGTGGGCCAGCCAGAGACTTAGGGCCCGCCCAGTGGGCCAGCCAGAGACTTAGGGCCCGCCCAGTGGGCCAGCCAGAGACTTAGGGCCCGCCCAGTGGGCCAGCCAGAGACTTAGGGCCCGCCCAGTGGGCCAGCCAGAGACTTAGGGCCCGCCCAGTGGGCCAGCCAGAGACTTAGGGCCCGCCCAGTGGGCCAGCCAGAGACTTAGGGCCC
>NW_025563890.1:52500-57958 GCF_020424385.1 Procambarus clarkii | reverse complement strand
ACAGGTCGAGGCATCAACACAATAATGCCCCCCTGCAGCTGACCCTCGCGGGGGAGGGGGGGAGCACAGGTCGAGGCATCAACACAATAATGCCCCCCTGCAGCTGACCCTCGCGGGGGGGGGGGGGCCACAGGTCGAGGCATCAACACAATAATGCCCCCCTGCAGCTGACCCCGCGGGGGGGGGGGGAGCACAGGTCGAGGCATCAACACAATAATGCCCCCCTGCAGCTGACCCCCGCGGGGAGGGCGGGCACAGGTCGAGACATTAACACAATAATACCCCCCTGCAGCTGACCCTCGCGGGGGGGGGGGGCCACAGGTCGAGGCATCAACACAATAATGCCCCCCTGCAGCTGACCCCCGCGGGGAGGGGGGGCACAGGTCGAGGCATCAACACAATAATACCCCCCTGCAGCTGACCCTCGCGGGGGGGGGGGGGGGGCCACAGGTCGAGGCATCAACACAATAATGCCCCCCTGCAGCTGACCCCCGCGGGGGGGGGACAGGTCGAGGCATCATTCTACACTCAACAGAATTTAATGAGATTTTGGGTCCACTGATAATAGGCTTTGTTAGTGTGTTGTGTTTTTGAAGGGGGGGGGGGGAGGGGGGGGAGGGGGAGAGGGCAGGGGACAAACGTTTTATTTCCAGACGTTAAACGTTTCTACAGCAGGTTACGCAAACGTTTGCAAAATCGCTGTTACACGGTTTGTGTAGATTACAAACGTTTGCAGTAGATTGTGAGTTGCATTACAAGTCGCATTAAATGAGGGAAACGTCTTATATGAGATGGAAAAAAACGTTTGCATAAGAGTTCACGAACGTTATTATAAATAAACCGCAACTTAGTGGTTTTGGAAGATTGGAAATATATCAGTCCTGCTAACAAACGTTTGTGCACGATAACAAACGTGTATAAGATCAAGGAAACGTTTGCATGGTATGTGACAAACATTTGCGCGTAATCTTACTCAACAAGAAATAATAAATGTACGAGACCTGGCAAACGTTTGTGTCTATGCTGGTCAACGTTTGTCCAGGAGAAATAAACACTTTACACAGAAGAAAGGAACGTTTTCACAGACAAACGTTTTCACTCTGCCCTCTGGCGGGGGCCGGATGAAATATCAGAGGGGCCAAAAACGTTCGCCATTTCAGAATTATACGCAAACGTTTCAAGCGAGACACATATAGTTGCCATTGATAAGAGAGCCCACATATAAACGACTGTATTTGCCCAAACGTTTACGAGCAGAAACATCGGTCAAACGTTCAGTCGGCTATCAATGAAAGATTTAAAGGCTGATAGAGTTCATTCAGACTTTTATCGACAGTTAAAAACAAGACTTTTAGTTTATTTGTTTACATAAAGCGTTTGAAAGTTAGCTATATGTGTGTCTGTGTGCGTATATATGTGGCTATCTGTGAAGATTAGGCTCTAGCTCGAGGGCCCCCGTCTGCCAACTTTTGGAGCCTTGCAGCGTCGGTGTAATTAAGGCCAGGGATTAGACACCTGCCTGGAGGGGATTACCTAGCAGGTGAGGGATTTATAATCCTCATTAAAGCCGCTGGAAGAACCAGCATTTCCATATGAGCCCCAGGCCAGGAAATCATTATTTTGCCGTCCTCTCACAGCACGCCCACTCTCCTCCTCTCACAGCACGCCCACTCTCCTCCTCTCACAGCACGCCCACTCTCCTCCTCTCACAGCACGCCCACTCTCCTCCTCTCACAGCACGCCCACTCTCCTCCTCTCACAGCACGCCCACTCTCCTCCTCTCACAGCACGCCCACTCTCCTCCTCTCACAGCACGCCCACTCTCCTCACCCCCGCCCACAAACACTATTTTATATATATATATATATATATATATATATATATATATATATATATATATATATATATATATATATATATATATATATATTATTAAATATGACCGGTCATATTTAATAATATATGTCTACAGGAAAGACTGCTACCAAAATATACTAATATATATATATATATATATGTTTTTCAATAATATTAAACTAGAAGAGTACGACAGCTTGCTGAAATGAATGCTAGAAAAAAAGTCCTCAACCTTTCTGTCAGCGACTCATAGTGGAAACAGGCCTCCCTTCCAATCAGACTCGGGAGCCTTGGCGTGCGCACAGCAACACAAATTGCTGTAACAGCGTTCCTGCCCTCTTCAGTGGCGTCTGACAACTTGGTGAAGGAAATCCTACCTGAGCACCTAGTTCAGCAGGCAGGGGTGCATGATCCCAGCTTCACAGACTGCACCACCAAATGGGTCTCTCTCGCAGGACCAGCACCCCAACCACCGCCTTCTGAAGCCCATAAGCAATCCAGCTGGGATCGCCCCATTGCCGACCAAGAAGCTGCAACAACACCACATGACACTGCCCGACTTAGAGCTGTAGCAGCTCCCCATGCAGGTGACTTCCTATTAGCAACCCCAATGTCAGCAACCGGCATCCGTCTCACACCACAGGCCCTCCGAATTGCCGTGGCTCTCCGCCTCGCTGCCCCAATCCACACTGAATTCAGGTGTATTTGCGGCGAGGCAGAGGCCGACAGGTACGGGCGGCATGGCCTTCTCTGCCAAAGGACAGGAGGATGGTATGCAAGACACGGCGAGGTTAACGACATTATTAAGAGAAGCCTTACCACAGCCGGTTGTCCAGCAGAGAGAGAGCCCCGTTACCTAATGCCCCGCCACCCGGATGTGTCTGTCGGTCGCCTAGACGGAATCACGGTGAACCCCTGGAAGAATGGTAGACAGTTGGTGTGGGACTACACTTGCGTTTCAACTTTAGCCAATACCTATGTTGACTTCAGTGCTACACAGACAGGAGGAGCTGCCAATCACTGGGAAGCGGCCAAGTCACATAAATACAGAGACCTTGAGCACCACTGCAATTTTGTCCCCATTGCCTCAGAGACACTTGGAACCTGGGGTAAAAATGCTGCTAGTTTTTTGAAGGCGCTGGGGTCCAAGCTAATTGAAACAACTAAAGACCCTAGACCTGCCATAGGTCTCTGATTGTGCCATAGGCACAATCAGAGAACACTGTATAAACATCAGAGGTCCGCGGTTGTTCAACATCCTCCCAGCAAGCATAAGAAATATTGCCGGAACAACCGTGGACATTTTCAAGAGGAAACTAGATTTATTCCTCCAAGGAGTGCCGGACCAACCGGGCTGTGGTGGGTATGTGGGCCTGCGGGCCGCTCCAAGCAACAGCCTGGTGGACCAAATTCTCATAAGTCAAGCCTGGCCTCGGACCGGGCTTGGGGAGTAGAAGAACTCCCAGAACCCCATCAACCAGGTATCTGCCAGTTTTCAACTTCAGCGCCTTAGTGTGGCCATCCAGAGAGGAAATGCTCACTACATTCATGGTTCCTGCCTACCATCTGAGGAGCTGGAGGAGCTGTTCAACTTGTGACAAGAGCCTTGTACCTTGCATGTAATCAATATTGTAACTTTCTTGTGTAATGACATTTTCAAATAAAGTTAGATAAATATACACACATACCAAAAGAATAGGGGTGGTAGGAGAAGAAGATATCAAAGTGTTCAGTGAGGATCCACAAGGTCTTCTCTGAGTACTCTTTATTTTCTTCTCCGAGGCTATGGGTCCCCACACTTGCAGAGGTTGTACCCCTTTTAGGTTAATATATATAAATATATATATATATATATATATATATATATATATATATATATATATATATATATATAACGTTCAATAACTAGTGACAAAAATATCTGTGCCATATTTTTTTCTTTTAGTTTGATGCAAATAAGTTTAATTTATCAGCGCTGGACCGGCCATTTTCACTCTAATGGCTTCCGCTACGATGAATTCTGACAAAAGACGGCCGATAGTGAGAGTTAATATTGGGTGTTTTAATTTCCTGAGTCACACACACACTTGTGACGTAGAGGTTAGCGAGACCAAACACTGGGGAGTAGACTATTGTAGAGGTGCTGTTGTAGACTGTTGTAGGCTGTTGTAGTTAGCTGTTGTTGTTAGCTGCTGTTGGCAGACCCATGGAACATCTGAAAACTAACCTCTCAGGCTAATGAGACAGAATACTTCTCAGGAATTATGAGGAATAACTTGGCTAATTGTTCCCGCGAGGAAGGCAATGAGGAAATACATTAGGCTTCCCCCTAAATATGATTACGACACTCGTTAAAAGAAAACGGTTCTCAGTGCCTCGTGGGGTGGCCAGCTAAGCTAAGATATCATCGTAAGGTAACCCCCCAAGGTGGTAGTGTGTGTGGGGGGGGGGGGGGGGGGGGTATAATGGGGTGTGTGGTAGTGGGGGGGGGGGTAGTGTGGGGGTGGTAGTGTGTACTGGTGTGGGGTGGTCCAGAGGCGTGGGACCAATCAGTAAAGTCTGTACAGAAAATGGGAAATGAAGTCTAAAAACAGATGAAAATATAAAATAGTCGTAAAAATGCCACAAAATGGAAAAACTAAAAGGAACGCGGGGAGGAAGGAGACGATGTAGAGGGGACAGAGAGGGGGTGGGGAAGGACGACCCCCCCCTCTCCTCTCCCCCCCCCACGACCCCCATCATCCATGCCTCTCTCCGAGACCAAAAAACAAAAGTCTTCAGAAAACTGAGGAGCGCGAGGAAAATCGGAAACTAGTTTGGAATGTCAATAATGGGAATTGTATGACCAAGAACCTGTGGAGGAAGATGGGGGGGAGGGGGTAGAGAGGGGGGGGGGGGTGGTAGAGAGAGGGGGGGGGCATGTGGGTGGAAGTGGTAGCACTTACCTATCAGTGACCTGTACTGGTTCACGAGTATCCCCCTCACATTTACTCGGCTCAGTTGTGTTTCGTAATCTAATGAGGCTGTCCTTGCCTATTACTCCCAGTATCGTGTATGTTGTGATCATATCTCTCCCCCCTCGCTCCGTTTCTTTTGTCCACTAGGATCATGATATTTTGTTTTGGCGCTGAAAAATATTGCTGGAAACCTCTGTATACCTTTTTAAATTTTGATTTTGCGCGTCATAAGCTGTGGATTTCAGGTGGGTGCTGCATATTGTAGTATTGGTCTAACATAGGTTGTGTAGATTGACTTGAAATGGCTCTTAATCTGGCTTTTAAATCAGTGTGCTCATGTTACCATGTTCGTGTCTTTGTCCCTGTTAGTGATTGAATTATATCCACTCTCAAATATTTTCATTTTCGGATTCCAAACTTTCCCTTCATGGTTTTGATACCTTTTGGTCTCTCCTCTCTACTATTCCATCTTCACTATCTTACACTTTTTGCGATTGAATTCTAGGGTACGTGTCTGTCCACTCCTGGAGTTTATCAAGGTCTTTCTGTATTTTTTTCCAGCTCTCCTCAGATTGCACAACCTTCCTTAGTTAGCTTGGCGTCGTCTGCAGACATCAACATGTCCCAGGTCACAGCCTACCTTG
>NW_025563890.1:37500-47500 GCF_020424385.1 Procambarus clarkii | reverse complement strand
GGTAATGAACCCAATAGTTAAAGAGTGTCACATCTGTGGAACAGAAGCAGAGGCGTCACTATTACACTACTTACTGGAACGTGAAGCTACTGAAGCCCTGAGCATCAAACTCTACATTAATCCAACGACAGCAGTTGCATTAGATGCACATTCCACAGCCACTACAATGATTAGAAAAACAGTTGAGGAATAGGACTCACTAGTGAGCATTCTGCACCAACATCCGCCACCAAGATAATGTTATTAAAACAATACTACAACCAGTGGACTAAAACAGAAGCGGAAAAGTAACAGGGAAAAAGGAGGAAACCCCACCTCCATTTAAAAGTTTGACCCGAATATCACAGTAACAAGGTTACCGCGAATAACCGAACTGAATTACGGGCTCACTATAGCCCGTGCTACATGAACATTACGGGCTCACCATAGCCCGTGCTACTTGCCCCGCTCCTGTGCCAGGCAAGTCCACTACGGGCTCACCATAGCCCGTGCTACTTGCCCCGCTCCTGTGCCAGGCAAGTCCACTACGGGCTCACCATAGCCCGTGCTACTGTAAGGATGTGGGATGCTGTATCTGTGGGATGCTGTAGCATCATCATAAGCACAACAAATGAACACAGACCACTGAACAATAACATCAACAAACCCTACAATAACAACAAGAGTCTTCTTGATCCATCTCCTCAC
This sequence comes from Procambarus clarkii, assembly GCF_020424385.1. Taxonomy (NCBI): domain Eukaryota; kingdom Metazoa; phylum Arthropoda; class Malacostraca; order Decapoda; family Cambaridae; genus Procambarus; species Procambarus clarkii. Next base: position 46,813 of record NW_025563890.1, on the reverse strand, counting down.
TAAGCTGCACCCCTCCCTCCCAAACACCCAGCTCAACTACTCATATCTCTCACTCTCTCCCTTCCTGTGGCAGCAGCCTCCAGGCCGGCCTCATCACCGCACACATCTCCACCTCTTGTGCTCATCTCCCAGCCACTACTCAATCCCGCATCTTCCTCACACGCATATTAATTCCCGCCGCCAGTTAGTGTGAATTAATGACTTGTTAGCCAACTGGAGTTTATTCAGCGGGGAAAAATGTGGTTTGCAATTTAATTAAAAATTATCTTCAGGGTTGATGAGGCGGGGGATGGTTTATGAGTGTCTGTGGGGGAGGTTTATGAGTGTCTGTGGGGGATGGTTTATGAGTGTCTGTGAGGTTTATGAGTGTCTGTGAGGTTTATGAGTGTCTGTGAGGTTTATGAGTGTCTGTGGGGGATGGTTTATGAGTGTCTGTGGGGGAGGGTTATGTGTGTCTGTGGGGGATGGTTTATGAGTGTCTGTGGGGGAGGTTTATGTGTGTCTGTGGGGGATGGTTTATGAGTGTCTGTGGGGGATGGTTTATGAGTGTCTGTGGGGGATGGTTTATGAGTGTCTGTGGGGGAGGTTTATGAGTGTCTGTGGGGGATGGTTTATGAGTGTCTGTGGGGGATGGTTTATGAGTGTCTGTGGGGGATGGTTTATGAGTGTCTGTGGGGGATGGTTTATGAGTGTCTGTGGTGGATGGTTTATGAGTGTCTGTGAGGGATGGTTTATGAGTGTGTGGGGGATGGTTTATGAGTGTCTGTGGGGGATGGTTTATGAGTGTCTGTGGGGGATGGTTTATGAGTGTCTGTGGTGGATGGTTTATGAGTGTCTGTGAGGGATGGTTTATGAGTGTGTGGGGGATGGTTTATGAGTGTCTGTGGGGGATGGTTGAGTGTCTGTGGGGGATTTATGAGTGTCTGTGAGGGATGGTTTATGAGTGTCTGTGAGGGAGGTTTATGAGTGTCTGTGGGGGAGGGATGGTTTATGAGTGTCTGTGAGGGAGGGTTTATGAGTGTCTGTGGGGGATGGTTTATGAGTGTCTGTGGGGGATGGTTTATGAGTGTCTGTGGGGGATGGTTTATGAGTGTCTGTTGGTTTATGAGTGTCTGTGGGGGATCTGTGGGGGATGGTTTATGAGTGTCTGTGGGGGATGGTTTATGAGTGTCTGTGGGGGATGGTTTATGAGTGTCTGTGGGGGGATGGTTTATGAGTGTCTGTGGGGGATGGTTTATGAGTGTCTGTGGGGGATGGTTTATGAGTGTCTGTGGGGGATGGTTTATGAGTGTCTGTGAGGGATGGTTTATGAGTGTCTGTGATGGTTTATGATGTCTGTGGGGGATTTTATGAGTGTCTGTGGTTTATGAGTGTCTGTGGGGGATGGTTTATGAGTGTCTGTGGGGATGGTTTATGAGTGTTGTGAGGGATGGTTTATGAGTGTCTGTGGGGGATGGTTTATGAGTGTCTGTGGGGGAGGTTTATGAGTGTCTGTGAGGGATGGTTTATGAGTGTCTGTGAGGGAGGTTTATGAGTGTCTGTGGGGGATTTATGGTTTATGAGTGTCTGTGAGGGAGGTTTATGAGTGTCTGTGGGGGATGGTTTATGAGTGTCTGTGGGGGATGGTTTATGAGTGTCTGTGGGGGATGGTTTATGAGTGTCTGTGGGGGATGGTTTATGAGTGTCTGTGGGGGATGGTTTATGAGTGTCTGTGGGGGATGGTTTATGAGTGTCTGTGGGGGATGGTTTATGAGTGTCTGTGGGGGATGGTTTATGAGTGTCTGTGGGGGATGGTTTATGAGTGTCTGTGGGGGATGGTTTATGAGTGTCTGTGGGGGATGGTTTATGAGTGTCTGTGGGGGATGGTTTATGAGTGTCTGTGAGGGAGGTTTATGAGTGTCTGTGGGGGAGGTTTATGAGTGTCTGTGGGGGGTTTATGAGTGTCTGTGAGGGAGGTGTCTGTGGGGGATGGTTTATGAGTGTCTGTGGGGGATTTATGGTTTATGAGTGTCTGTGAGGGATGGTTTATGAGTGTCTGTGGGGGATTATGGTTTATGAGTGTCTGTGAGGGAGGTTTATGAGTGTCTGTGAGGGAGGTTTATGAATGTCTGTGGGGGATGGTTTATGAGTGTCTGTGAGGGAGGTTTATGAGTGTCTGTGGGGGAGGTTTATGAGTGTCTGTGAGGGATGGTTTATGATGTCTGTGGGGGATGGTTTATGAGTGTCTGTGAGGGAGGTTTATGAGTGTCTGTGGGGGAGGTTTATGAGTGTCTGTGAGGGAGATTTATGAGTGTCTGTGGGGGATGGTTTATGAGTGTCTGTGGGGGATGGTTTATGAGTGTCTGTGAGTTAGGTTTATGAGTGTCTGTGAGTTAGGTTTATGAATGTCTGTGGGGGATGGTTTATGAGTGTCTGTGAGGGAGGTTTATGAGTGTCTGTGAGGGAGGTTTATGAGTGTCTGTGGGGGATGGTTTATGAGTGTCTGTGGGGGATGGTTTATGAGTGTCTGTGGGGGATGGTTTATGAATGTCTGTGGGGGATGGTTTATGAGTGTCTGTGGGGGATGGTTTATGAGTGTCTGTGGGGGATGGTTTATGAGTGTCTGTGGGGGATGGTTTATGAGTGTCTGTGGGGGATGGTTTATGAGTGTCTGTGAGGGAGGTTTATGAATGTCTGTGGGGGATGGTTTATGAGTGTCTGTGGGGGATGGTTTATGAGTGTCTGTGGGGGATGGTTTATGAGTGTCTGTGGGGGATGGTTTATGAGTGTCTGTGGGGGATGGTTTATGAGTGTCTGTGGGGGATGGTTTATGAGTGTCTGTGGGGGATGGTTTATGAGTGTCTGTGAGGGAGGTTTATGAGTGTCTGTGAGGGAGGTTTATGAGTGTCTGTGAGGGAGGTTTATGAGTGTCTGTGGAGGATGGTTTATGAGTGTCTGTAGGGGATGGTTTATGAGTGTCTGTGAGTTAGGTTTATGAGTGTCTGTGAGTTAGGTTTATGAGTGTCTGTGAGTTAGATTTATGAGTGTCTGTGAGTTAGGTTTATGAGTGTCTGTGAGTTAGGTTTATGAGTGTCTGTGAGTTAGGTTTATGAGAGTCTGTGAGGGAGGTTTATGAGTGTCTGTGAGTTAGGTTTATGAGTGTCTGTGCGTTAGGTTTATGAGTGTCTGTGAGTTAGGTTTATGAGTGTCTGTGAGTTAGGTTTATGAGTGTCTGTGAGTTAGGTTTATGAGTGTCTGTGGGGGAGGTTTATGAGTGTCTGTGGGGGAGGTTTATGAGTGTCTGTGAGTTAGGTTTATGAGTGTCTGTGGGACGCTGTATCTGTGGGATGCTGTGTCTGTGGGATGCTGTGTCTGTGGGATGCTGTGTCTGTGGGATGCTGTGTGATGAGACACAGAGAACACACCCACCCACAGAGACCAACTTCATCACAGACTCATCGGTCAGTAACAGAAGAACGATCAATCCAGGCGTGACGGGGCCACGATTAATCCTCCTCAGTGGCAATTAATCACCCGACTATTGTCCTTCTACTGTGTTTATGATTTATTAATCCTGTCTGTCCTCGGTAGTGAAACACCGTCAAGCGCTCTATTTGGCAGTAGGGGCTCACTATACACAGTACTTGGCAGTGTGGGGGCTCACTATACACACAGTACTTGGTAGTGTAGGGCTCACTATACACACAGTACCTGGCAGTGTGGGGCTCACTATACACACAGTACTTGGCAGTGGGGCTCACTATACACAGTACTTGGTAGTGTAGGGCTCACTATACACAGTACTTGGCAGTGTGGGGCTCACTATACACACAGTACTTGACAGTGTGGGGCTCACTATACACAGTACTTGGCAGTGTGGGGCTCACTATACACACAGTACTTGACAGTGTGGGGCTCACTATACACACAGTACTTGACAGTGGGGGCTCACTATATACACAGTACTTGGCAGTGTGGGGCTCACTATACACACAGTACTTGGCAGTGGGGCTCACTATACACAGTACTTGGTAGTGTAGGGCTCACTATACACAGTACTTGGCAGTGTGGGGCTCACTATACACACAGTACTTGACAGTAGGGGCTCACTATATACACAGTACTTGGCAGTGTATCTCACTATACACACAGTACTTGACAGTGGGGGCTCACAATATACACAGTACTTGGCAGTGTGGGGCTCACTATACACACAGTACTTGACAGTGGAGGGCTCACTATATACACAGTACTTGGCAGTGTGGGGCTCACTATACACACAGTACTTGACAGTGGGGGTTTCACTATACACACAGTACTTGGCAGTGTGTCTCACTATACACACAGTACTTGACAGTGGGGCTCACTATACACACAGTACTTGACAGTGGGGGTTTCACTATACACACAGTACTTGACAGTGTGGGGCTCACTATACACACTGTACTTGACAGTGGGGGTTTCACTATACACACAGTACTTGACAGTGTGGGGCTCACTATACACACAGTACTTGGCAGTGTGGGGCTCACTATACACACAGTACTTGACAGTGTGGGGGCTCACTATACACAGTACTTGACAGTGTGGGGCTCACTATACACACAGTACTTGGCAGTGTGTCTCACTATACACACAGTACTTGACAGTGGGGCTCACTATACACACAGTACTTGGTAGTGTGTCTCACTATACACACAGTACTTGGCAGTGTGGGAGCTCACTATACACACAGTACCTGACAGTGGAGGGCTCAGTATTTAAACAGTACTAGTCAGTGTGTCTCACTATACACACAGTACTTGGCAGTGCATCTCACTATACACACAGTACTTGGTAGTGGGGGCTCACTATACACACAGTACTTGGCAATGGAGGGCTCACTATACACAAAGTACTTGGTAGTGTGTCTCACTATACACACAGTACTTGGCAGTGTGGGGGCTCACTATACACAAAGTACTTGGCAGTGCATCTCACTATACACAGAGTACCTACATCCATACATTATACAAACACCAAAGGTTATACAAGACAGGAAGATAGATCGCCTTTATTAAGTCACTGTGAGGAGGCGAATTCTGAATTACATCTGAATTAAGTTATAATCCTGAATTACAATCTATCTGGTGAACAGTTGGTCTCATCTGAACAGTTGGCTGATGATGAGAATGTGTCACATATGCCACAAGAGTGAGGAATGAGTGAGTGATCAAGCTGAGCGTCTTGAGTTATGGGAACCAACTTGTGGGAAACCTTACGGGTTTTATCATTGTGGAGGGTTGTAAAGCCAGACACATCTCCAGGTTGTTGACGTGTTCTGAAATGATGGGTCTAACTTTGAGAACTATAGACGGGTCTCGTGTTGTTAATTAGTTAGTCCAAAAGGTGGAGACAGGGTGTGGGGGGGGGGGGGGACGGGTGTATTCTCTCTCTCTCTCTCTCTCTCTCTCTCTCTCTCTCTCTCTCTCTCTCTCTCTCTCTCTCTACCTAGCAACTAGGGCTCTAAGGATAGAGACTGATAGTTGCTCTATGTTAGTCACAAGCATAGAGCCTAGAGTTTCCCTCGATTTATTAAAAATGTGAATGTTATATTAACTGTTAGAACAGTCATGTTAGATATGCTTTTAAAAGCAACGACCCAACACTCCTTCCTGCACACACACACACACACACACACACACACACACACACACACACACACACACACACACAGGAATGTCTGCGGGTTGGAATGACATGATATTGCTGAACCAAACCCGACTCGCAACTTTAAAACTAATGCTACACTATAGCAACTAGTTTGCAACACCCACCCACACACGCACGCACGCACGCACGCACACACGCACAAACACACACAGAGTCTGACGGAAATCACTTATAAAAGATGAAAATCCATATTTGCCTCTCTTCGTACACTTGTGATTCTAAGTTATGGATTTTAATACAATGTCTCGATCCATGTGTGTGTATGTGTGTGTGTGTGTATGTGTGTGTTTGTGTGTGTGTGTGTGTGTGTGCGTGTGTGTGTGTGTGTGTGTGTGTGTGTGTGTGTGTGTGTGTGTGTGTGTGTGTGTGTGTGTGTGTGTGTGTGTGTGTGTGTGTGTGTGTGTGTGTGTGTGTGTGTGTGTGTGTGTGTGTGTGTGCGTGTGTACTCACCTAATTGTACTCACCTAATTGTGCTTGCGGGGGTTGAGCTCTGGCTCTTTGGTCCCGCCTCTCAACCGTCAATCAACTGGTGTACAGATTCCTGAGCCTATTGGGCTCTATCATATCTACATTTGAAACTGTGAATGGAGTCAGCCTCCACCACATCACTTCCTAATGCATTCCATTTGCTAACTACTCTGACACTGAAAAAGTTCTTTCTAACGTCTCTGTGGCTCATTTGGGTACTCAGCTTCCACCTGTGTCCCCTTGTTCGCGTCCCACCAGTGTTGAAAAGTTCATCCTTGTTTACCCGGTCGATTCCCCTGAGGATTTTGTAGGTTGTGATCATGTCCCCCCTTACTCTTCTGTCTTCCAGTGTCGTGAGGTGCATTTCCCGCAGCCTTTTCTCATAACTCATGCCTCTTAGTTCTGGGACTAGTCTAGTAGCATACCTTTGGACTTTTTCCAGCTTCGTCTTGTGCTTGACAAGGTACGGGCTCCATGCTGGGGCCGCATACTCCAGGATTGGTCTTACATATGTGGTGTACAAGATTCTGAATGATTCCTTACACAGGTTCCTGAACGCCGTTCTGATGTTAGCCAGCCTCGCATATGCCACAGACGTTATTCTCTTTATGTGGGCTTCAGGAGACAGGTTTGGTGTGATATCAACTCCTAGATCTTTCTCTCTGTCTGTTTCATTAAGTACTTCATCTCCTATTCTGTATCCTGTGCCTGGCCTCCTGTTTCCACTGCCTAGTTTCATTACTTTGCATTTACTCGGGTTGAACTTCAACAGCCATTTGTTGGACCATTCACTCAGTCTATCCAGGTCATCTTGTAGCCTCCTACTATCATCCTCTGTTTCAATCCTCCTCATAATTTTTGCATCGTCGGCAAACATTGAGAGGAACGAATCTATACCCTCTGGGAGATCATTTACATATACCAGAAACAGTATAGGTCCAAGGACTGACCCCTGCGGGACTCCACTTGTGACGTCTCGCCAATTTGAGACCTCACCCCTCACACAGACTCGTTGTCTCCTGTTGCTTAGGTATTCCTCTATCCACCGGAGTACCTTCCCTCTCACTCCAGCCTGCATCTCCAACTTTCGCACTAGCCTCTTGTGTGGCACTGTATCAAAGGCTTTCTGACAATCCAAAAATATGCAGTCTGCCCACCCTTCTCTTTCTTGCCTTATTTTTGTTGCCTGGTCGTAGAATTCAAGTAACCCTGTGAGGCAGGACCTGCCATCCCTGAACCCATGTTGATGCTGTGTTACAAAGTTCCTTCGCTCCAGATGCTCCACTAGTTTTTTTCGCACAATCTTCTCCATCAGCTTGCATGGTATGCAGGTTAGGGACACTGGCCTGTAGTTCAGTGCCTCCTGTCTATCCCCTTTCTTGTATATCGGGACTACGTTAGCTGCTTTCCAAGTATCTGGCAGTTCCCCTGTTGCCAGTGATTTGTTATACACTATGGAGAGTGGTAGGCTCAGTTCTCTTGCTCCTTCCTTTAGAACCCAAGGGGAGATTCCATCTGGGCCTATAGCCTTCGTCACGTCCAACTCTAGTAAACACTTCCTTACGTCCCCACTGGTAATCTCAAACTCTTCCAGTGGTTCCTGGTTAGCTATTCCCTCACTTACCTCTGGAATTTCTCCTTGTTCTAAGGTGAAGACCTCCTGGAATTTCTTATTCAATTCCTCACACACTTCCTTGTCATTTGTAGTGAATCCTTCCGCCCCTATCCTTAATCTCATAACCTGTTCCTTTACTGTTGTTTTTCTCCTAATATGGCTATGCAACAATTTATGTGTGTGTGTGTGTGTGTGTGTGTGTATGTGTGTGTGTGTGTGTGTGTGTTTATCTTCCCCGGACGACTGTGTACCATTATCTACCATGACCTTCGAGAGTTCCCTCATTCACGTATGAATGAGGCCATACATGGTGTCCCTGACAGATGAAGAATACTCATCTTCCTGACACTATATGATGAATATAATGCTCGTTAGCCCCCCCCCCCCCCTGGTCCCCTGAGTATAATGACTCCATTAACAACCTAACTCAGCCCCTCAGGGGGGGTAAGGGGGGGGGATGAGGGGTTGTGAGGGGTGAGAACCCATCAAGTGTCTCGTCAAACTAGGGAGAGAACAGGGAAGGAAAGTCCCTCATAATCCATGAGGAGCCTTCACAGTACACCAAGAACCCCTCACAGTACACCAAGAACCCCTCACAGTACACCAAGAACCCCTCACAGTACACCAAGAACCCCTCACAGTACACCAAGAACCCCTCACAGTACACCAAGAACACCCTCACAGTACACCAAGAACCCCTCACAGTACACCAAGAACCCCTCACAGTACACCAAGAACCCCTCACAGTACACCAAGAACCCCTCACAGTACACCAAGAACACCCTCACAGTACACCAAGAACCCCTCACAGTTCACCAATATCCCCCTCACAGTACACGAAGAACCCCTCACAGTACACCAAGAACCCCTCACAGTACACCAAGAACCCCTCACAGTACAAGAAGAACCCCTCACAGTACACCAAGAACCACTCACAGTACACCAAGAACCCCTCACAGTACACCAAGAACACCCTCACAGTACACCAAGAACCCTTCACAGTACACCAAGAACCCTTCACAGTACACCAAGAACCCTTCACAGTACACCAAGAACCACTCACAGTACACCAAGAACCCCCTCACAGTACACCAAGAACCCCCTCACAGTACACCAAGAACCCCCTCACAGTACACGAAGAACCCCTCACAGTACACGAAGAACCCCTCACAGTACACCAAGAACCCCTCACAGTACACCAAGAACCCCTCACAGTACAAGAAGAACCCCTCACAGTACACCAAGAACCACTCACAGTACACCAAGAACCCCTCACAGTACACCAAGAACCCTTCACAGTACACCAAGAACCCTTCACAGTACACCAAGAACCCTTCACAGTACACCAAGAACCCTTCACAGTACACCAAGAACCCCTCACAGTACACCAAGAACACCCTCACAGTACACCAAGAACCCCTCACAGTACACCAAGAACCCCTCACAGTACACCAAGAACCCCTCACAGTACACCAAGAACCCCTCACAGTACACCAAGAACCCCTCACAGTACACCAAGAACCCCTCACAGTACACCAA
>NW_025563890.1:7500-22500 GCF_020424385.1 Procambarus clarkii | reverse complement strand
ATTGTCCCATACGAGGCAGCTCCTATTGTCCCATACGAGGCAGCTCCTATTGTCCCATACGAGGCAGCTCCTATTGTCCCATACGAGGCAGCTCCTATTGTCCCATACGAGGCAGCTCCTATTGTCCCATACGAGGCAGCTCCTATTGTCCCATACGAGGCAGCTCCTATTGTCCCATACGAGGCAGCTCCTATTGTCCCATACGAGGCAGCTCCTATTGTCCCATACGAGGCAGCTCCTATTGTCCCATACGAGGCAGCTCCTATTGTCCCATACGAGGCAGCTCCTATTGTCCCATACGAGGCAGCTCCTATTGTCCCATACGAGGCAGCTCCTATTGTCCCATACGAGGCAGCTCCTATTGTCAGGCAGCTATTGTCCCATACGAGGCAGCTCCTATTGTCCCATACGAGGCAGCTCCTATTGTCCCATACGAGGCAGCTCCTATTGTCCCATACGAGGCAGCTCCTATTGTCCCATACGAGGCAGCTCCTATTGTCCCATACGAGGCAGCTCCTATTGTCCCATACGAGGCAGCTCCTATTGTCCCATACGAGGCAGCTCCTATTGTCCCATACGAGGCAGCTCCTATTGTCCCATACGAGGCAGCTCCTATTGTCCCATACGAGGCAGCTCCTATTGTCCCATACGAGGCAGCTCCTATTGTCCCATACGAGGCAGCTCCTATTGTCCCATACGAGGCAGCTCCTATTGTCCCATACGAGGCAGCTCCTATTGTCCCATACGAGGCAGCTCCTATTGTCCCATACGAGGCAGCTCCTATTGTCCCATACGAGGCAGCTCCTATTGTCCCATACGAGGCAGCTCCTATTGTCCCATACGAGGCAGCTCCTATTGTCCCATACGAGGCTATTGTCCCATACGAGGCAGCTCCTATTGTCCCATACGAGGCAGCTCCTATTGTCCCATACGAGGCAGCTCCTATTGACCCATACGAGGCAGCTCCTATTGTCCCATACGAGGCAGCTCCTATTGTCCCATACGAGGCAGCTCCTATTGTCCCATACGAGGCAGCTCCTATTGACCCATACGAGGCAGCTCCTATTGTCCCATACGAGGCAGCTCCTATTGTCCCATACGAGGCAGCTCCTATTGTCCCATACGAGGCAGCTCCTATTGTCCTATACGAGGCAGCTACTATTGACCCATACGAGGCAGCTCCTATTGTCCCATACGAGGCAGCTCCTATTGACCCATACGAGGCAGCTCCTATTGTCCCATACGAGGCAGCTCCTATTGTCCCATACGAGGCAGCTACTATTGACCCATACGAGGGAGCTCCTATTGTCCCATACGAGGCAGCTACTATTGACCCATACGAGGGAGCTCCTATTGTCCCATACGAGGCAGCTCCTATTGTCCCATACGAGGCAGCTACTATTGACCCATACGAGGTAGCTCCTATTGTCGCATACGAGGCAGCTCCTATTGTCCCATACGAGGCAGCTCCTATTGTCCCATACGAGGCAGCTACTATTGACCCATACGAGGCAGCTACTATTGTCCCATACGAGGCAGCTCCTATTGTCCCATACGAGGCAGCTCCTATTGTCCCATACGAGGCAGCTCCTATTGTCCCATACGAGGCAGCTCCTATTGTCCCATACAAGTTGAGCACATGTGTCCTCACAGTCAGTCATGTGTGTGTGCACCTCAACCCCGGGGCCCTACTCATTCATGTCTGTGCTGGGTCCAGGAGCTAGAGCATGCCCCAGAGGGAGTGTGTTTACACCAGTGGTCAGATGATTGTTATTGTCTTGCTGATATAATGTTTTCTCCGCTGCAAATGTCGCCATGATGCCAGCCATCATAGGTAGATGATGCTGGGAGATATATTGACTCGTTGATGGTACTATGGCATTGGATCTCCTCTCTCGTCTCTCGTTCATGTGGAGGTTCAGTGTAGTTATCCACTTACACAGTGCGTCTGGGATTGGTCGGAGGAGGTGGTGGATCTCTCTCTCTCTCTCGTTCTCTCTCTCTCTCTCTCTCTCTCTCTCTCTCTCTCTCTCTCTCTCTCTCTCTCTCTCTCTCTCTCTACCCACTCTGACGAATCACAAGAGACCGATCAACTGAAGCAGTTGTATTGGAACCACAGCTGAAAGGATTTTTGGCGGTGTTGGAGAAAGGAACCAATGGAGCAAAGATGCAATACGGAAAGCAAGGGTTGGGGAGGGGGTCTCTGGAAGGCAGTGGAGAGGAGGGAGAGTGGGGGAGGGAGAGTGAGGGAGAGGATGGTGAGAGAGGCTCAAGGATGTGATCCTTCATCACTCGGTATGACGACGAAATACACTAATTCATTCACTCCTGATTTTTTCAGCAAATGTATATTTTTATTACTCTGAAAATCTCGCTCTTCACTCTAGTAATTTTAACGGCTTCCAAACAGGATTACAGCCAGAACCCATCCAAAGTAAATGAAAGAGAGAGAGAGAGAGAGAGAGAGAGAGAGAGAGAGAGAGAGAGAGAGAGAGAGAGAGAGAGAGAGAGAGAGAGAGAGAGTGATGGGGAGACAGCTGATCAAGCAGTTATGACTGCAAATAGGTACCTACAACCTACACAGTTACAACAGGTATTATCCACGATGCACAGTACCCCAGCTGAGAAGTATACCCCAACCACCTCATACCAAACAGTTGACACAGCAGCTGAGAGGTGCTAGGAGAGCTGGGGGCGACTGAGGGCGGCAGTGACGTATATGCTCCCAGCTGGAGGCGGAGAGGGTAATTTAGGCGGGAAATGGCCCTTTGTTGTTATGCTAATGTTAGCGGTACCAGCGGCTTGATATCTTCTCCTTCCTGCTGAAAAGTAGCGGGAATATATATATATCTAACTAGCAGAAAGCAGGCAATTGTCTTTTGTTCCCTAAGGCTTCAGATACATATGTATCTCTTAGGAGATACATATGTATCTTAAACCATTGTTGTTTGTTCAGATGATTTGGTGTTTGATGTGAAACTTTTTGTCTTTTTTAAATATCAACATTAATAACGATAACAATGATACTAATCACCACAATTGGTGGTGTTTACTGCTAATGTTGTTAGGGGGGGGGGGCCAACTAGAGTGCAATTTCCCTGGGGCCAGATTCACGAAAGCACTTACGAACGTGTACATTTCTCCTCAATCTTTGACGGCTTTGGTTACATGTATTAAACAGTTTACAAGCATGAAAACTTCCCAATCAACTGTTGTTATTGTTATAAACAGCCTACTGGTGCTTCCGAGCTCATTAACTGTTTAATAATTGTAAACAAAGCAGCCAAAGACTGAGAAAAGATGTTCAGGTTCGTAAGTGCTTTCGTGAATCTGGTCCCAGAACAAACAGTGTAATGAAAACATTTCTCGTTGGAAGAGCTTGAGTCGGAGCCTCCTGGACTTGATCTCCTACTCTCTCTTTCTCTTCTTGATCGATTCAAGCAGGAAAAAAAAACAAAAAAAAAGAGAGTTCAAGACATACGTATTGATTGGAGCGCGTTCAATGGTCGTTACCAACACTAATTAGGCCAATTACAGCTCCTGGGGTCCCGGGATCCACAATCTAGTGCCAACGAAGCCGATATTGGGAAAAATGCGCTGAAATACAGAAGGGAAAAACTATGTTTTTTTTATTATAAATATTTTCTTTGGCCTGCAAGTTACGTCTTTAAATGCACTGACAACTTTAAGTCCTCATAATGCCACCCACAACAGCTGGCTAACTCCGGGGGTGGCCTATTTTACTGCTAGGTGAACAGACGCATTAGGTGAAAGGAAAAGTATAATCTTCGATTGTGAATCGAGGAGACAGACCACTGTGCTACAGCACCTATGATTAGGAGTTTACATATTTAACGTCTTAGAGTAAACTAACATAAAAAAATTAACAATTTAACATCTAAAAAGTGGCCAAGGAAGGAAAGGGGAACTATGAGGAGAAAGCGCAGGTCACTACGACTATAAAGCACTTGGAAGAGATAAGGATAAGGATTTGGGATGGGACGGGAGGGACAGTAATGGTGCCCAATCACTTGTGGACGGTCGGGGATTGAACGCCGACCTGCATGACACGAGACCGTCGCCCTACCGTCCAGCCCAAGTGGTTGGGTAAAGAAGGGGGGCAAACCTAACTACAATTAAGGTCTAATTGTTAAAAAGTTATCAGAAATACTCTGACACGCTGAGTGGTTCTTGGAGTAAAAGAACTCAAATGTGTCATTAGAGAAGGAACACGGGTGACACGGGTGACACAGGTGACACGGCTGACACGGGTGACACAGGTGACACAGGTGACACGGCTGACACGGGTGACACAGGTGACACCGGTGACACAGGTGACACGGGTGACACGGCTGACACGGGTGACACGGGTGACACGGGTGACACGGGTGACACGGGTGACACAGGTGACACAGGTGACACGGGTGACACGGCTGACACGGGTGACACGGACCTCTAGTCCCGTGTAAGGTGTTAGGTCTATACGTCAATTTCTTTAAGAGGGAGAAACAAAAAACCCTAATTTCTGATTTTCTTTTTGCTGACCATTCTTCTTTTGGAGAGCCTTTCTTGCTTGTCTTAACCTTGTTCGCTTGTTTTGATGACCACTTGGGCCGGACGGTAGGGCGACGGTCTCGCCTCATGCAGGTCGGCGTTCAATCCCCGATCGACTAAGTGGTTGGGCACCATTCCTTTCCCATCCCAAATCCTTATCCTGACCCCTAGTTCTATATAGTGGTGGTGGCTTAGCGTATTCCCCTGATAGTTCTCTCTCTCTTTCTCCCCTCTCTCCCTCTTTCCCTCTTCCTCTTTCATTATCTCCATCACCCGCTTCCTCTCTCCCCTTGTTCATCATGTCAATTCCATGTCTCTTGGTCACCTCTCTCTCTCTCTCTCTCTCTCTCTCTCTCTCTCTCTCTCTCTCTCTCTCTCTCTCTCTCTCTCTCCCCTCTTCTGCCTTACTCTCATTCATTACCTTTATCAACCCCTGTTCTTCCTATCCCTCTCCATGTCTTGCGTTATTTACTTTCCTGCTTTATCTATTTCCCTATTCCACTTTTATTATCTCTCTCTTCTCCCCTCCTTCCAAATCTTCTCCAATCTTCTAATTCCTCCTTATCTCAATTATGACTCTTATATTTTGAGTGTATATATATATATATATATATATATATATATATATATATATATATATATATATATATATATATATATATATATATATATATATATATATTATTAAATATGACCGAAAAAGTAAGATTAATAATTCTAACACGAATTTTCTCAATATTTCTTATGTTTCTTTTCACTGTCGATGGTAATTGAAAAATCAGTTCTCCAAAATTCATTTTTATTTCTAGTCTGACGCGACATTTGAACGCGTTTAATAATAACTTATTACATTTTCAAAGACTTTAGTTTACACACACACAACTATAACCTGCAAACACTAAACAGATTTCTTACTATGCTATAATTCAAACGGCTTTTCATTTTATATGCCTGCATTTGGGTGAGGTGATATGTTACAACAGTTTTGGATGAGGTGAAAACAGACTTTCAACACAAGATAGAACAAGAAATATTGGGTAAAGTTAAAGGGGAAGAATGGAAGTAAATGCAAAGGGCCTATTGGCCCATATTTCTTGATGTTTCTATATTGGTGCGGAATCTTGAAGTAGGTAGAATATAGTTGTGCATTAATTAGCTGTTGATTGCTGGTGTTGACTTCTTAATGTGTAGTGCCTCGCAGATTTCAAGTCGCCTGCTATCGCTGTATCTATCGATGATTTCCGTGTTTTTTGTTAAGACTTCTCTGGTGATGGTCTGGTTGTGGGAAGAGATTATATGTTCCTTAATGGAGCCCTGTTGCTTACGCATCGTTAATCGCCTGGAAAGAGATGTTGTCTTGCCTATATACTGAGTTCTTTGAGGCTTACAGTTCCCAAGTGGGCATTTGAAGGCATAGACGACATTGGTCTCTTTCAAAGCGTTCTGCTTTGTGTCTGGAGAGTTTCTCATGAGTAGGTTGGCAGTTTTCTTGGTTTTATAGTAAATCGTCAATTGTATCTTCTGATTTTTGTCTGTAGGGATAACGTTTCTATTAACAATATCTTTCAGGACCCTTTCCTCCGTTTTATGAGCTGTGGAAAAGAAGTTCCTGTAAAATAGTCTAATAGGGGGTACAGGTGTTGTGTTAGTTGTCTCTTCAGAGGTTGCATGGCGTTTCACCTTCCTTCTTATGATGTCTTCAACGAAACCATTGGAGAAGCCGTTGTTGACTAGGACCTGCCTTACCCTACAGAGTTCTTCATCGACTTGCTTCCATCCTGAGCTGTGGCTGAGAGCACGGTCGACATAAGCGTTAACAACACTCCTCTTGTACCTGTCTGGCAGTCACTGTTGGCATTGAGGCACATTCCTATGTTTGTTTCCTTAGTGTAGACTGCAGTGTGGTAACCTCCGCTCCTTTCCATGACTGTTACATCTAGAAAGGGCAGCTTCCCATCCTTCTCCATCTCGTAAGTGAAATGCAACACAGAATTCCACTCAAATGCCTCCTTCAGCTCCTGCAGATGTCTGACATCAGGTACTTGTGTAAAAATGTCGTCAAAATACCTGCAGTATATGGCCGGTTTCAAGTTCATGTCGACTAAGACCTTTTGTTCGATGGTACTCATGTAGAAGTTCGCAAACAGGACACCTAGGGGAGAACCCATGGCGACCCCATCTACTTGCTTATACATGTGCCCATCCTCTTTAGCACAAGCTTGGAGTAGTTTCCTTAGAATGTTTTCTGGTATGTCAAGAGGAGTACAGGCCGGATCACGATACACTCTGTCCGCTATCATTCCGATTGTTTCATCCACAGGTACGTTGGTAAACAGTGATTCTATGTCCAACGAGGCTCTTATCCCTGTGGCCGTGTTCCCCGCAGTAAGTCAACAAATTCCTTTGGAGACTTCAGGCTGAAGGCGCAAGGGATATAAGGGGTCAGCAAGCCGTTGAGTCGCTTCGCTAGTCTGTACGTGGGTGTGGGTATCTGGCTGATGATTGGCCGAAGTGGGTTTCCAGGCTGATGTGCTTATTTACTTGGGCGGGGTATGAGTATTTATAACTCGTAAGGTCGCTTCAGTAAGATTTTGTCCCATGTGTTTAGCAACTTCTTCTGCTCTGTTGAATCTAAGTTAAAATCTTAATGGGTTTGTAACTGTACACTGTGTTAGATAATGTTACAGTGGTCTGTTGTGGCCGTAACTGTGCACTGTGTTAGATAATGTTCCAGTGGTCTGTTGTGGCCGTAACTGTGCACTGTGTTAGATAATGTTCCAGTGGTCTGTTGTGGTTGTAACTGTGCACTGTGTTAGATAATGTTCCAGTGGTCTGTTGTGGTTGTAACTGTGCACTGTGTTAGATAATGTTCCAGTGGTCTGTTGTGGTTGTAACTGTGCACTGTGTTAGATAATGTTCCAGTGGTCTGTTGTGGTTGTAACTGTGCACTGTGTTAGATAATGTTCCAGTGGTCTGTTGTGGTTGTAACTGTGCACTGTGTTAGATAATGTTCCAGTGGTCTGTTGTGGCTGTAACTGTGCACTGTGTTAGATAATGTTGGATAGCTGGCACCCCTGGCAACCAGGGGTCCCAGCTATCGTGCCAGGGATGCCAGCTATCGTGGTGCCAGGGGTGCCAGCTATCGTAGTGCCAGGGGTGCCAGCTATCGTAGTGTGAGGGGTGCCAGTTATCGTATTGCCAGGGGTGCCAGCTATCGTAGTGCCAGGAGTGCCAGCTATCGTAGTGCCAGGAGTGCCAGCTATCGTAGTGCCAGCTATCGTAGTATCCAGGGTGTCAGCTCTCGTAGTACCAGCGGTGCCAGCTATCGTAGTATCCAGGGTGTCAGCTATCGTAGTACCAGCGGTGCCAGCTATCGTAGCATCCAGGGTGTCAGCTATCGTAGTACCAGCGGTGCCAGCTATCGTAGTGCCAGCGGTGCCAGCTATCGTAGTACCAGCGGTGCCAGCTATCGTAGTGCCCGGGGTGCCAGCTATCGTAGTGCCCGGGGTGCCAGCTATCGTAGTGCCAGCTGGGGTGCCAGCTATCGTAGTGCCCGGGGTGCCAGCTATCGTAGTATCCAGGGTGTCAGCTATCGTAGTACCAGCGGTGCCAGCTATCGTAGCATCCAGGGTGTCAGCTATCGTAGTACCAGCGGTGCCAGCTATCGTAGTGCCAGCGGTGCCAGCTATCGTAGTTCCAGGGGTGCCAGCTATCGTAGTGCCCGGGGTGCCAGCTATCGTAGTACCAGCGGTGCCAGCTATCGTAGGGCCAGCTGGGGTGCCAGCTATCGTAGTGCCAGCTGGGGTGCCAGCTATCGTAGTGCCAGAGATGCCAGCTATCGTAGTGCCAGGGGTGCCAGCTATCGTAGTGCCAGGGGTGCCAGCTATCGTAGTGACAGGGGTGCCAGCAATCGTAGTGCCAGGGGTGCCAGCTATCGTAGTGCCAGGGGTGCCAGCTTTCATAGTGCCAGGGATGCCAGCTATCGTAGTACCAGCGGTGCCAGCTATCGTAGTGCCAGCTGGGGTGCCAGCCGGGGTGCCAGCTGGGGTGCCAGCCGGGGTGCCAGCTGGGGTGCCAGCCGGGGTGCCAGCTGGGGTGCCAGCTATCGTAGTGCCAAGGGTGCCAGCTATCGTAGTGCCAGCTGGGGTGCCAGCTATCGTAGTGCCAGCTGGGGTGCCAGCTATCGTAGTGCCAGCCGGGGTGCCAGCTACCGTAGTGCCAGCTGGGGTGCCAGCTATCGTAGTGCCAGCTGGGGTGCCATATAACCCTTCCTCACAGTTTTGCAAACTCAAAATAAATGACCCGATCCGCCGCATAATTTTGAGATGAAATGTTTCTTCCTCAATAATTTATTTTGGTAATATATAGCAGCTTATATTGCTTTGTTCGAGCTGGGGGGAGATGTGATGAGTTACGGGGAGTTCGGGCTGGGGGGGAGATGATGAGTTACGGGGAGTTCGGGCTGGGGGGGGGAGATGATGAGTTACGGGGAGTTCGGGCTGGGAGGAGATGATGGGTTACGGGGAGTTCGGGCTGGGAGATGATGAGTTATGGGGAGTTCGGGCTGGGGGGGGAGATGATGAGTTACGGGGAGTTTGGGCTGGGGAGGAGATGATGAGTTATGGGGAGATTGGGCTGGGGAGGAGATGATGAGTTACGGGGAGTTTGGGCTGGGGAGGAGATGATGAGTTACGGGGAGTTCGGGCTGGGGGGGAGATGATGAGTTATGGGGAGATTGGGCTGGGGGGAAGATGATGAGTTACGGGGGAGTTCGGGCTGGGGCCGATGTGATGAGTTACGAGGAGTTCGGGATGGGGGAAGATGATGAGTTACGGGGAGTTCGGGCTGGGGGGAGATGATGAGTTATGGGGTGTTCGGGCTGGGGGGGGAGATGATGAGTTACGGGAAGTTTGGGCTGGGGGAGAAATGATGAGTTACGGGGAGTTTGGGCTTGGGGGAGATGATGAGTTACGGGGTGTTCGGGCTGGGGGGGAGATGATGAGTTATGGGGAGTTCGGGCTGGGGGGAGATGATGAGTTATGGGGTGTTCGGGCTGGGGGGGAGATGATGAGTTACGAGTTTGGGCTGGGGAGGAGATGATGAGTTATGGGGAGATTGGGCTGGGGAGGAGATGATGAGTTACGGGGAGTTTGGGCTGGGGAGGAGATGATGAGTTACGAGTTTGGGCTGGGGAGGAGATGATGAGTTATGGGGAGATTGGGCTGGGGAGGAGATGATGAGTTATGGGGAGATTGGGCTGGAGAGGAGATGATGAGTTACGGGGAGTTTGGGCTGGGGAGGAGATGATGAGTTACGGGGAGTTCGGGCTGGGGGGGAGATGATGAGTTATGGGGAGATTGGGCTGGGGGAGACGCAGACTCATCGTGAGGCTGATGAGTCATGACCTCCGGGCTCCGGAACGAATCATTGATGTCACAAGACGTTCGAACGAGAGCCCAATTTTGAAGTTCTTAGAATGAGTGTTTCCGTCTGAAACCTGTTCATCTTTCCTCGATCGTCATCTGAGAATCGCAACGAGGGTGTTTAAGATTAATATAATCTTGGGTTTTCATGTTTCCAAGCTCGTAAACTGTTTAAGAAAGACTAAAACGCCATAACTGAGAAATGATGTACAGGTTTCGTAAATGGGGAGCTAATTTCCTGTTGCGGTGAGAGGATAGTCAAGCAGGGAGAGATACACAGCGTTCATTTGGACAGTTGGGCATTTGGATTTGTGGCATGGGAGGCAGGAGTTCTTGTGTGTACTCACCTAGTTGTGCTTGCGGGGGTTGAGCTCTGGTTCTTTGGTCCCGCCTCTCAAATGTCAATCAACAGGTGTACAGGTTCCTGAGCCTACTGGGCTCTATCATACTTATATTTGAAACTGTGTATGGAGTCAGCCTCCACCACATCACTGCCTAATGTATTCCACCTGTTAACTATTCTGACATAAAAAACAATTCTAATGTCTCTTGGAATCTGGTGTTGAATACTTCACACACACCTCTTTGTCATTCTCTGTATCTGTCCTCCCTATTTCCCAGTTTCATTACTTTTTCTTTCACTGTAGTTTTCCTACTGATGCGTCTGTGACACAGTTTTGGTTGTGTCTTGGCTTTGTTTCTCAATGTCATCTTCAGACTTTCCTTCCGCTTCTTTCCTCACACTGAGGTATTCATTTCTGGCCCTCTGCTCTCTTCCTGGGCTCTCTGATGTTCTCCCATTTCTAGAGTTTCTTCCTGTTCCATGTATTGCTTCTCCCTGTTCCATGTATTGCTTCTCCCTGTTCCATGTATTGCTTCTTCCTGTTCCATGTATTGCTTCTCCCTGTTCCATGTATTGCTTCTTCCTGTTCCATGTATTGCTTCTTCGTGTTCCATGTATTGCTTCTCCCTGTTCCATGTATTGCTTCTTCCTGTTCCATGTATTGCTTCTTCGTGTTCCATGTATTGCTTCTCCCTGTTCCATGTATTGCTTCTTCCTGTTCCATGTATTGCTTCTTCGTGTTCCATGTATTGCTTCTCCCTGTTCCATGTATTGCTTCTTCCTGTTCCATGTATTGCTTCTTCGTGTTCCATGTATTGCTTCTCCCTGTTCCATGTATTGCTTCTCCCTGTTCCATGTATTGCTTCTCCCTGTTCCATGTATTGCTTCTTCCTGTTCCATGTATTGCTTCTCCCTGTTCCATGTATTGCTTCTCCCTGTTCCATGTATTGCTTCTCCCTGTTCCATGTATTGCTTCTCCCTGTTCCATGTATTGCTTCTCCCTGTTCCATGTATTGCTTCTCCCTGTTCCATGTATTGCTTCTCCCTGTTCCATGTATTGCTTCTTCCTGTTCCATGTATTGCTTCTCCCTGTTCCATGTATTGCTTCTCCCTGTTCCATGTATTGCTTCTCCCTGTTCCATGTATTGCTTCTTCCTGTTCCATGTATTGCTTCTCCCTGTTCCATGTATTGCTTCTTCCTGTTCCATGTATTGCTTCTCCCTGTTCCATGTATTGCTTCTTCCTGTTCCATGTATTGCTTCTTCCTGTTCCATGTATTGCTTCTTCGTGTTCCATGTATTGCTTCTCCCTGTTCCATGTATTGCTTCTTCCTGTTCCATGTATTGCTTCTCCCTGTTCCATGTATTGCTTCTCCCTGTTCCATGTATTGCTTCTCCCTGTTCCATGTATTGCTTCTTCCTGTTCCATGTATTGCTTCTCCCTGTTCCATGTATTGCTTCTTCCTGTTCCATGTATTGCTTCTCCCTGTTCCATGTATTGCTTCTTCCTGTTCCATGTATTGCTTCTTCCTGTTCCATGTATTGCTTCTTCGTGTTCCATGTATTGCTTCTCCCTGTTCCATGTATTGCTTCTTCCTGTTCCATGTATTGCTTCTCCCTGTTCCATGTATTGCTTCTCCCTGTTCCATGTATTGCTTCTCCCTGTTCCATGTATTGCTTCTTCCTGTTCCATGTATTGCTTCTCCCTGTTCCATGTATTGCTTCTTCCTGTTCCATGTATTGCTTCTTCCTGTTCCATGTATTGCTTCTTCGTGTTCCATGTATTGCTTCTCCCTGTTCCATGTATTGCTTCTTCCTGTTCCATGTATTGCTTCTCCCTGTTCCATGTATTGCTTCTCCCTGTTCCATGTATTGCTTCTCCCTGTTCCATGTATTGCTTCTTCCTGTTCCATGTATTGCTTCTCCCTGTTCCATGTATTTAACTGTTTTGCTTTCTTACATGTATTGTTGAGTGACGGATTCCTCTTCGGCTTTTCGTTTATTTTCCTTTCAGGTGGCGATGAACTTCCGGATGATCAAGTTCATGTCTTAGAACGCTGAGAGAAGTCTATACGTTACCTATGGTAGTCCTATTAGGAATTTTCTCATCTCATCTTAGTTTGCTATTCGGCGTTCCAGCCCTTTGTTTCCTAGTTCATTCCTACTTCCGCCAGAAGCTGTCAATGTCTCCCTTATATTTTTTATATATTTTAGGAGATTATATTTTACTGCTACCTTAGTCCTCTCATTGTCCTAGTGCTTGTTATGTCGTTTCTGAACCAAGGAGTCGGTCGGCCGAGCGGACAGCACGCTGGACTTGTGATCCTGTGGTCCTGGGTTCGATCCCAGGCGCCGGCGAGAAACAATGGGCAGAGTTTCTTTCACCCTATGCCCCTGTTACCTAGCAGTAAAATAGGTACCTGGGTGTTAGTCAGCTGTCACGGGCTGCTTCCTGGGGGTGGAGGCCTGGTCGAGGACCGGGCCGCGGGGACACTAAAAGCCCCGAAATCATCTCAAGATAACCTCAAGCTAACCTAACCCCCCTCCCCTCACAGCCTGGGATAGCCATCTCTTCCAAATGTCAGTCCTTCTTTATCAGCAGAGTCACTTCTAATCTTCCTTCCCTCTCTTTCCTTACTACATATAATGGTCCTCCAGAAATAATGCATGTTACGCTCGGCAGTTTTGTTTCTGTGAGTGTTATTACATCCGTGTGTGTGTGTGTGTGTGTGTCTGTGCGTGTGTGTGTGTGTGTGTGTGTGTGTGTGTGTGTGTGTGTGTGTGTGTACTCACCTAGTTGTACTCACCTAGTTGTGTTTGCGGGGGTTGAGCTCTGGCTCTTTGGTCCCGCCTCTCAACCGTCAATCAACAGGTGTACAGATTCCTGAGCCTATCGGGCTCTGTCATATCTACACTTGAAACTGTGTATGGAGTCAGCCTCCACCACATCACTTCCTAATGCATTCCATTTGTCAACCACTCTGACACTAAAAAAGTTCTTTCTAATATCTCTGTGGCTCATTTGGGCACTCAGTTTCCACCTGTGTCCCCTAGTACGTGTGCCCCTTGTGTTAAATAGACTGTGTGTGCGTGTGTGTGTGTGTGTGTGTGTGTGTGTATTCACCTAGTTGTGCTTGCGTGGGTTGAGCTTGGTTGAGCGTGCACGCACGCAGACGCCTTGCACATTCCTCCAGATTGAGACAATCTGGAGGAATCTGGAAAGCGACTGGACCATAGAGAGGGCCATTGGACTGTGTTGAGGGCCACTGGACAACGAGGAGGGGCACTGGACCACGGGGGGAACCACTGGCCATAGTGAGGACTATCAGACCATTGTGAGAGCCAGTGGACCATAGTGAGGGGCCACTGTCCCACGAGCAGGACCACTGACCCACGAGCAGGACCACTGACTCACGAGCAGGACCACTGGGCCATAGCAAGACCAAAGCACTGGTGTGTGGGATAGCACCCTGTACACCCCATGAGCCTCGGCATATACTCACATGTTAATACACAACACTGACAGCCGAGCCCAGATGGTCGACCTCCCAACAGGCTGACCGCCAGTAGGCCGCCCTAGGCCACCCCGCGGCGGCTCCCACTGTCTCTGGATTGCCAGGCGCGCGCGGTAATATAAGCCAATGTATTCCGGGGCGCTCCATAAGGTCGTAAATCCTCGCTAAGATAATAACCCCCCTCGACCCTAATGACCGGGGCTGGTGGGCCCCATATTCTCGCCCGGAATCTCCACCGCTTGTTTACAAATGTGAGAAGCCCGCGCCGCGTGTTTGGTTCCTTGTTTCTGTCTTGTTTGGTGAGGCCAGGCCGGCCGCCGCTGTCTGCTGGCTTGGTGGATGGTCTGCTGGCCTCGTGGATGGTCTGTTGGCCTCGTGGATGGTCTGTTGGTATCGTGGATGGTCTCCTGGCTTGGTGGATGGTCTGCTGGCCTCGTGGATGGTCTGCTGGCCTCGTGGATGGTCTGTTGGTATCGTGGATGGTCTGCTGGCTTGGTGGATGGTCTGCTGGCCTCGTGGATGGTCTGTTGGCCTCGTGGATGGTCTGTTGGTATCGTGGATGGTCTGCTGGCTTGGTGGATGGTCTGCTGGCCTCGTGGATGGTCTGTTGGCCTCGTGGATGGTCTGTTGGTATCGTGGATGGTCTGCTGGCTTGGTGGATGGTCTGCTGGCCTCGTGGATGGTCTGTTGGCCTCGTGGATGGTCTGTTGGTATCGTGGATGGTCTGCTGGCTTGGTGGATGGTCTGCTGGCCTCGTGGATGGTCTGTTGGCCTCGTGGATGGTCTGTTGGTATCGTGGATGGTCTGCTGGCTTGGTGGATGGTCTGTTGGCCTCGTGGATGGTCTGCTGGCCTCGTGGATGGTCTGTTGGCCTCGTGGATGGTCTGTTGACCTCGTGGATGGTCTGCTGGCTTGGTGGATGGTCTGTTGGCCTCGTGGATGGTCTGCTGGCCTCGTGGATGGTCTGTTGACCTCGTGGATGGTCTGTTGACCTCGTGGATGGTCTGTTGGTATCGTGGATGGTCTGTTGACCTCGTGGATGGTCTGTTGGCCTCGTGGATGGTCTGTTGACCTAGTGGATGGTCTGTTGGCCTCGTGGATGGTCTGTTGACCTCGTGGATGGTCTGTTGACCTCGTGGATGGTCTGTTGACCTCGTGGATGGTCT
>NW_025563890.1:0-5000 GCF_020424385.1 Procambarus clarkii | reverse complement strand
TTAGACAAGATATAGTTAAATGCGTTACTGCTTAACCACAGAAGCGGTTGAGGAGCTTTGATAATGCTAGCCACCATTCTCGTCTCTACCACACACACACAAGATTATTTAACATAACAGATGTTTCGGCTCCGAAACATCTGTTAAGTGCTAAAGTAAGGAACAAATTACGTCAAATATCAATAAATTTAAGGCGGAGGCCAGCGGCATCTACACGGGACTCCTTGTAGTTGTTATAATATATAACTTATTAAAGCCCAAACACCTGCGGGGATCTAAACACCCGCAAACACCCGACACAAGAGGTCAGATATGACCAACAAAGCACAGCATTATGTACACACGTACGAGGTATATCTTGAGGTTATCTTGAGATGATTTCGGGGCTTTTTAGTGTCCCCGCGGCCCGGTCCTCGACCAGGCCTCCACCCCCAGGAAGCAGCCCGTGACAGCTGACTAACCCCCAGGTACCTATTTTACTGCTAGGTAACAGGGGCATAGGGTGAAAGAAACTCTGTCCATTGTTTCTCGCCGGCGCCCGGGATTGACCCCGGGACCACAGGATCACAAGTACAGTGTGATGTCCGCTCGGCCGACCGGCTCCCGTGAGAGAGAGAGAGAGAAAGACCGCTCACAACATTATATGGGATAATTCTTATGACACTGGAAATGAAATAGGAAGAGGAACCAGGAGACGAGAATTACGGGACACAATAAAGGGATGAAAAGGCTAGAAAAGGCTAGAAAAGGCTAGAAAAGGCTAGAAAAGGCTAGAAAGGCTGTAAAGGCTAGAAAATAAAACCTGGGAGTGGCCGTAACACCAAACAAGTCCCAGCTGTGTCTCGGGGAGCCGGTCGGCCGAGCGGACAGCACGCGGGACTTGTGATCCTGTGGTCCTGGGTTCGATCCCACGCGCCGGCGAGAAACAATGGGCAGTTTCTTTCACCCTATGCCCCTGTTACCTAGCAGTAAAATAGGTACCTGGGTGTTAGTCAGCTGTCACGGGCTGCTTCCTGGGGGTGGAGGCCTGGTCGAGGACCGGGCCGCGGGGACACTAAAGTCCCGAAATCCTCTCAAGATAACCTCAAGAAGGTAACAGTGACAGGATGAACAACCCAGCGGGTTTTCTTCTAATTGGGGAGTGTTGTACACGCTGCTATGGCGGTGTGTCCACTCACATGATGAATTGCACTGCCCAATAAACTCTCCCCTCGGGACAAAACTTAAAAAAAAAAAATCACCCATGGAAGCTAAATCACCTATGTTAGACCAGTCTTACAGTATGCAGCCCCATCTTGAATCCTTTATCTAAAAGAAATAAAATAAAAAGTAATGAAACTTGAAAAGGTTCAAAGGTTTGTATCGAGACTCGTCCCAGAACTGCAAAGGAAGGATTTAAAAGAGAAATTGAAAGACCCGAACACTAGATCGCTAGGAAGGGAGAAGAGAGTGGAGACATGATAGAGACATATAAAATACTTAGGGTGAGTGACAAGGAAAAAATAGATCTTCACAATGAATATCAACACTACAAGGTGGCTGGGATAGAAGCTAGAGAAATAGATGGGCCGAAGATGTTTGAACAATTTATTTTAGCGTAAAAGAAGTGGGAATGTGGAATAATCTAAAGGAGTTCAACCCTCTAGACACACACACACACACACACACACACACACACACACACACACACACACACTACTAGGGCGCTGGTAGCTGAGTGGACAGCGCGCGGGACTCCTAATTCTGTGGCCCGGGTTCGATTCCCGGCGCCGGCGAGGAACAACGGGCAGAGTTTCTTTCACCCTGATGCCCCCTGTTATCTAGCAGTAAATAGGTACCTGGGAGTTAGACAGCTGTTACGGGCTGTTTCCTGGGTGTGTGAGTGGGGAAAAAAGTAGTTAGTAACAGTTGATTGATTGGCAGTTGAGAGGCGGGCCGAAAGAGCAGAGCTCAATCCCCGCAAGCACAACTAGGTGAATACACACACACACACACACACACACACACACACACACACACACACACACACACACACACACACACAGCATGAAGCGTCAACAAGACCTAGACAAACTGAAGGAATGGTCCAACAAATGGTTGTCAGAGTTTAACCCGAGCAAATGTAACATAATGAAGATGTAGGGAGCAGGAGGCCAGATTCAAGGTATCATTTTGGAGATGACATTCTTCAAGAATCAGAGAGAGAGAGACCTGGGGGTTGATATCACGCCAGACCTGTCCCCTGAAGCCCATATCAAGAGGATAACATCAGCGGCATATGCCAGGTTGGCTAACATAAGAACAGCCTTTAGGAACTTGTGTAAAGAATCATTCAGAACTTTGTATTCCACGTATGTCAAACCAATCCTGGAGTATGCAGCTTCATCATGGAGTCTATATCTAGTCAAGCATGAAACTAAATTGGAGAGGTTCAGAGGTTTGCACCAGACTAGTACCCGAACTGAGGGGCATGAACTATGAGAAGAGACTACTGGAATTAAACCTCACGTTGCAGGAAGACAGGAGAGTTAGAGGGGACATGATCACCACATACGAACTTCTCAGAGGAATTGATAGGGTAGACAGTTTAACAAAAGGGGCACACGCACTAGGAGACACAGGTGGAAGTTGAGTACTTTCCATAAAGTGAATAGAATTTTTTTTTAGTGTCAGAGTAGTTAATAAATGGAATGCATTAGGCAGTGATGTGGTGGAGGCTGACTCCATACACAGTTTCAAATGTAGATATGATAGAGTCCAGTAGGCTCAGGAATCTGTACACCTGTTGACAGTTGAGAGGCGGGACCAAAGAGCCAGAGCTCAACCCCCGCAAGCACAACTAGGCGAATACACACTAGGGGACACAGGTGGAAACTGAGTGCCCAAATGAGCCACAGAGATATTAGAAAGAACTTTTTTAGTGTCAGAGTGGTTGACAAATGGAATGCATTAGGCAGTGATGTGGTGGAGGCTGACTCCATACACAGCTTCAAGTGTAGATATGATAGAGCCCAACAGGCTCAGGAACCTGTACATTAGATGATTGACAGTTGAGAGGCGGGACCAAAGAGCGAGAGCTCAACCCCCGCAAGCACAACTAGGTGAGCCCAACTAGGCGAGTACACACACCACTGGGAATCACACACACACTCCAGTGAGAATATTCCATTCGGAATTTAATCAAGGCTTTTATTGGCCGAGTATAAATGTTGGAGACTGAAACCAGAGGTGGAGACGGTGCGGTATGTGTCATTTTGGTACACCCTGTATCTGTCCTTTCTTTCTTTTCTGACCACCTCCATCCCTGCCTACCTGTTCCCCGTGCCTTACCTGCCTACCTGTCTACCTGTCCCCCGTGCCTACCTGCTGGTCTTCACGTCCAGTATAACTCAGTACTAACCAAGTACCGCAGGTGAAGCTCCCGGAAACTCGGTATTCTCCCCAAAAACCACAACGCCACAAGTGTGCGCAGGTTCGAGCCCTTCTCAGGGCCCCTAGACTGTTTCTCACATCATATATATTGTTGTTGTGTCGCTATTGTTGTTGTTGCTAAACTATACATAAATAGATTATTTTATTAAGGGGGGGGGGAGGGATCCTAAGAGGAAAAAATCAAATATATTTTGCAAGAGAATGATAAGACGAGAGAGAGAGAGAGAGAGAGAGAGAGAGAGAGAGAGAGAGAGAGAGAGAGAGAGAGAGAGAGAGAGAGAGAGAGAGAGAGAGAGAGAGAGAGAGACAGAGACAAAGATACAGAGACAAAGATACAGAGAGAGATATCTCTCTCTCTCTCTTCCTCATCTCACCATAACTGTGTCAACAGGGCGACTCCTTAGAGAGGCTGGCCAAGAAATTCTCCTGAATGACCTCAGGTGGCGGACACAGTATAGAGGTCAGGGGTCACCATTAGGTCCTTGAAGGGTGCAGTTGTCGCCGACCTCTGTGCGGGGGGGGGGGGGAACTTGGTACATATGAGCCTGCTGGAACATAGAGTTTGTTGCAATATTGCCAGGGTGAGGGAGGCCGGGGGGACGCGCCCCCCAAAAGTATGGTGGACTTGAGGTGATAAAAGTGGTCTTCGTCTCCTGCTGGAGGGACGAGTCTCACATATTCTCAAAGCTGTTCATTTTATTCTCTTTTTTTTCAGGGTTTCTTGATAAATATATTCTGCTTTCTTTGTCATATAATTCATATACAGATAGAGAGGGATATGACATGGCTGTCATATATGACTGTGATATATCTCTCTTTATCTGTCCAATCTCTCAATCTGTCACATTTTCTCTATATCCTATATTTTGCCTCTGATATGTCTTACTTTTTCTTCTCAGTTAGTTCCTACAGTTTCTTGCCTCTCTCTCTCTCTCTCTCTCTCTCTCTCTCTCTCTCTCTCTCTCTCTGTCTCTCTCTCTCTCTCTCTCTCTCTCTCTCTCATACCGTCCTGACCCAGCTACTTGGCCTCGACCGTAGAGCCACAGTCTCGCTTCATGCAGGTCAGCGTTCAATCTCCGACCGTCCAAGTGGTTGGGCACCATTCCCAGGGCTATATAGTCTGAATGGCTTGCCGCTTTCCCCCTGATAGTTTCCTTCCCTCCTTCTCCCCCTCCCCCACCCCCCCTTCCCTCGAGCTCCTCACCGCCCCCCCCCCATCCTCCTCAGCTTCTAAGTCGACTGCTATCCTCGGCTCTGATATCCCCCCACCCCTCAGCTTCTAAGTCGACTGCTATCCTCGGCCTCTGATATCCCCCACCCCTCAGCTTCTAAGTCGATGCTACTGCTATCCTCGGCCTCTGATATCATACCGTGCTCCCTCTTCACCGCCAGGTAAAATAACCAGCCAATATAGAGAAGAGGTCTGGTGGTGTGTGCGTATATTCCGGGCCAGAGAGACGCCGGATATTCCTCAAAACCTTAATGAAATTCCTAACTTGGGCCGGAGTCGGTGAAATTTAGTATTTCTTCAGTACGGTCGGTTCGCGCCCGAGTCTTGGGTAAGTTAG
>NW_025563888.1:0-25000 GCF_020424385.1 Procambarus clarkii | reverse complement strand
ATCTTCTCCCTCTCCTTCTCCACCTGGGAAGGAGAGGGTGCACTCAGTGGGCAGCCAGGCGTCATCACATCTAGGCATGGCACATGTCGCACCTGACACACAGCCTCTTTCCAGCCAAGAAGATGACCACCCAAGAGGAAACTGTCAAGTGTGTGACAAACGGTATCGTCTCAATTCAAATGGAACTGTCCGCTATCATTCTCTCAATTCAGGTGGTTGTCTAGGGTCTAGGCGCCTGCCCCGGGGCAGTTGCGATGGACAACCTGCTGCAGGAGCGAGGAACAATACCTTCCTCAACTTTATTTCAGCAGATAATCTGCTTGAAGCAGTCAAAGCGACGTCCACCAGGACCTTGCCCCACATCCCCAAGGCTGCCCGTCATCAAGCAGCAGACAAACTCACCAGTCTGCTGACAAAGGTCAACAATGCTCCCAGAACCTCTGGATCGTGGCACAATCTCCTATTTGAGAATGCATGCCTAGCATTACCGCCCAGGAGAGACAAGTCATTAGCAACCTCTGTAATCAGGGCACTTAATGAATTCCCCAGAGCAGACAACCTGGTCCGCCTCCCCCATCGTGCCAAGAACACCAGCCGCAGGACGACCAACAATAACTCATCTGAGAACCACAGAGTGAGAGCACAGATCACCAGGAAAATAGAAGAGGGCAATACCACAGGTGCCATCAGAATCATGACCAGCGTTGACACTATTGCCCCGAGGAACGCCACGACAGCAGAGGCTGTTCAAGACAAACACCCACCCAGAGCCCCCGACAGCAGCAGGGATCCCCAGGAAAACAATGCTGGCATAGAACCCTTGACTGTTCGAGAATCTGAGGTGTACAAAGCAGCCATGTCTTTCCCAACAGGTTCAGCAGGGGGCATTACAGGCCTAAGACCCCAGCACATCAAACAAATGCTGAACCCGGTGCTTGGAGATGCTGCAAAGGACCTTCTAGTGGAACTTACCAGATTCTCCAACATGTGTTTGGCTGGCGGTATCCCTGAGGACATCAGGCCTGTCTTTTATGGAGCAGAACTCTGTGCTCTAAAGAAGAAGGATAGGGATATCAGGCCCATTGCTGTTGGCAACACCCTCCGACGCCTTGTAGCTAAGGCTGCAGTGAGATCTATCAGCCAGGAAGCAGCCACCTTGCTGAAACCTCATCAGCTCGGGTTTGGGATTCCCCTAGGTTGTGAAGCTGCAGCACATGCAGCGCGGGCTTACATTGCTGATCTCCCCGACCAGAAGGCACTAGTAAAGCTTGACTTCAAAAATGCCTGCAATCAAGTCAAACGAGACGCTGTCCTCAGGGCTGTACACAACCATTTCCGTCCCCTTTACCCATTCATCCGATCGTGCTACAGTGGGGACTCTAAGCTTCTTTTTGGGGAGCATGAAATAAACTCCTGTGAAGGTGTCCAACAAGGTGACCCCTTAGCCCCCCTCCTTTTCTGCCTAGCTATCAAAGAGGTCACTGATAGTCTGACAAGCGAGCTAAACATCTGGTACCTGGATGCTGGCACTCTAGCTGGAACTCCGGAAACCATTTTGGAGGATATAAGGAAAATCCAGGAGCAGGGAGCAGCCTTAGGCCTCATTCTCAATGCATCCAAATGTGAAATAATCTCCCGCAACCCAGACATCACTGGGCAAATACAAATTGTTCTTCCAGACATTCTCGTTGTCGAGCCACCGGACTGCACTCTCCTGGGTGCCCCCATTGGCCCACGAGCAATCGAGGAGGTCCTGGTTGCAAAAATCACTGACCTAAAGAGAATGCTGGACAGGATTGACAAGATTGATGCCCATGATGCTCTCTTTCTCCTCACAAGATGCCTGTCTCTCCCTAAGTTGACCTACTTTCTGAGATGTTCTCCATCCTACAGCAGCCCTAAGTTAAATGTGTATGACACCCTTCTGAGGTCCATGCTGGTGAAAGTCCTTAACCTGCCATTGGACGACTCTCAGTGGGAGCAAGCAACCCTTCCTGTAAGACTCGGCGGCCTTGGTGTCCGCACAGCCTCCTAAATTGCTCTACCAGCCTTCCTTTCCTCCTCCCATGCATCGCACGACCTCGTCAGAGATATTTTACCTGCAACCCTGAGAGATTCAGCAGGAATACACGATTCTGCTTTCACTGAATGTTCAAATCAGTGGGATGTTCTTGCAGCCCCAGCAACCATTATAGAGCCAACAAAACAACACAAACAGTCCGGCTGGGACCACCCTCTAGTGGAAAAAGTAGCTGATGCCATGCTCAGCGTCGCAACATCAGACAAGGAGAAAGCCCGCCTCAGAGCAGTGCGTACCCCCCATGCAGGAGACTTCCTCCTGGCAGTACCCATGTCAGCAATGGGCACGCGCCTAGATCCAGAATCCCTTCGTGTAGCAGTGGCCCTCCGCCTTGGTGCCCCAATTCACACTGAATACAAGTGTATTTGCAACAGGGTGGAAGCAGACCAATACGGACTGCATGGATTGCATTGCGGAAGCACAAAGGGCTGGCATGCAAGACACAACGAGGTCAATGACATCATCAAGAGAAGCCTCGTCTCAGCTAGGTGCCCAGCGGGGAGAGAACCTCGCATCCTAGGGGTCCAAAACCCGGATTTCCCCGCACTTCGCCCTGATGGCATCACCATATACTCATGGAAGGAGGGTAGACAGTTGGTGTGGGACTACACATGTGTATCCACCCTGGCTGACACCTATGTACACTTCGGAGCTGATCAAGCAGGTGGGGCGGCCAACCACAGGGAAACCGCAAAATTACTCAAGTACAGGCGACCGGAAGGTCAATACCTCTTTGTTCCCATAGCGTCTGAGACGCATGGCCCCTGAGGAAAGAGTGCCTTAGGATTTCTCAAGGAATTGAGTTCCAAGCTCATTGACGTCACCAGAGACCCAAGGGCTTCCAGTTTTTTGTTTCAGCGTCTCATTGTGGCAATCCAGAGGGGAAATGCTTGCTGCGTCCTCGGTTCCTGTCCAGAAGCGGAGGAGCTTCAAGAGATCCATAACCTTTAGGCATTTGTCTTGTATGTTTTGTAACCTTTAAATACACAATAAAGGAAAAAAAAAAAAAAAAAAAAAAAAAAAAGGGAGGGGGGTGGTAGGAGAAAAGCACACAGAAACTGTATTGGAGAGGACCTACATTCCCTCCAATGCGTTATGTGTGGTTTCCTCCGAGATATATATATATATATATATATATATATATATATATATATATATATATATATATATATATATATATATATATATATATATATATATATATATATATATATGTCGTACCTAGTAGCCAGAACTCACTTCTCAGCCTACTATGCATGGCCCGATTTGCCTAATAAGCCAAGTTTTCATGAATTAATTGTTTTTCGACTACCTAACCTACCTAACCTAACCTAAGTTTTTCGGCTACATAACCCAACCTAACCTATAGAGATAGGGTAGGTTAGATTAGGTAGGGTTGGTTAGGTTCGGTCATATATCTACGTTAATTTTAGCTCCAATGAAAAAAAATTGACCTCATACATAATGAAATGGGTAGCTTTATCATTTCAAAAGAAAAATTTAGAGAAAATATATTAATTCAGGAAAACTTGGATTATTAGGCAAATCAGGCCTTGCATAGTAGGCCGAGAAGTGCATTCTGGCTACTAGCTACGACATTATATATATATATATATATATATATATATATATATATATATATATATATATATATATATATATATATATATATATGCAAACAAGCCTGAATGGTCCCCAGGACTATATACAACTGAAAACTCACACCCCAGAAGTGACTCGAACCCATACTCCCACAACTGGTATGTACAGGGACGCCTTAATCCGCTTGACCATCACGACCGGACATAAGGAAGTGATAGCCGAGGCTATATGAACCACTTCCCCGCCGGCACTCGGATGGTAATCTTGGGCATAGCATTTTATCAAATCACCTCATTCTTTGGGGCACACGTGAGGAACACAAATGCAAACAAGCCTGAATGGTCCCCAGGACTATATACAACTGAAAACTCACACCCCAGAAGTGACTCGAACCCATACTCCCACAACTGGTATGTACAGGGACGCCTTAATCCGCTTGACCATCACGACCGGACATAAGGAAGTGATAGCCGAGGCTATATGAACCACTTCCCCGCCGGCACTCGGATGGTAATCTTGGGCATAGCATTTTATCAAATCACCTCATTCTTTGGGGCACACGTGAGGAACACAAATGCAAACAAGCCTGAATGGTCCCCAGGACTATATACAACTGAAAACTCACACCCCAGAAGTGACTCGAACCCATACTCCCACAACTGGTATGTACAGGGACGCCTTAATCCGCTTGACCATCACGACCGGACATAAGGAAGTGATAGCCGAGGCTATATGAACCACTTCCCCGCCGGCACTCGGATGGTAATCTTGGGCATAGCATTTTATCAAATCACCTCATTCTTTGGGGCACACGTGAGGAACACAAATGCAAACAAGCCTGAATGGTCCCCAGGACTATATACAACTGAAAACTCACACCCCAGAAGTGACTCGAACCCATACTCCCACAACTGGTATGTACAGGGACGCCTTAATCCGCTTGACCATCACGACCGGACATAAGGAAGTGATAGCCGAGGCTATATGAACCACTTCCCCGCCGGCACTCGGATGGTAATCTTGGGCATAGCATTTTATCAAATCACCTCATTCTTTGGGGCACACGTGAGGAACACAAATGCAAACAAGCCTGAATGGTCCCCAGGACTATATACAACTGAAAACTCACACCCCAGAAGTGACTCGAACCCATACTCCCACAACTGGTATGTACAGGGACGCCTTAATCCGCTTGACCATCACGACCGGACATAAGGAAGTGATAGCCGAGGCTATATGAACCACTTCCCCGCCGGCACTCGGATGGTAATCTTGGGCATAGCATTTTATCAAATCACCTCATTCTTTGGGGCACACGTGAGGAACACAAATGCAAACAAGCCTGAATGGTCCCCAGGACTATATACAACTGAAAACTCACACCCCAGAAGTGACTCGAACCCATACTCCCACAACTGGTATGTACAGGGACGCCTTAATCCGCTTGACCATCACGACCGGACATAAGGAAGTGATAGCCGAGGCTATATGAACCACTTCCCCGCCGGCACTCGGATGGTAATCTTGGGCATAGCATTTTATCAAATCACCTCATTCTTTGGGGCACACGTGAGGAACACAAATGCAAACAAGCCTGAATGGTCCCCAGGACTATATACAACTGAAAACTCACACCCCAGAAGTGACTCGAACCCATACTCCCAGAAGCAACGCAACTGGTATGTACAAGACGCCTTAATCCACTTGACCATCACGACCGGACATAATGAGGTGATAGCCAAGGCTATATGAACCACCCCACCGCCGGCACTCGGATAGTTATCTTGGGCATAGCATTTTACCAAATCACCTCATTCTTTGGGGCACACGTGAGGAACACAAATGCGAACAAGCCTGAATGGTCCCCAGGACATATGCAACTGAAAACTCACACCCCAGAAGTGACTCGAACCCATACTCCCAGAAGCAACGCAACTGGTATGTACAAGACGCCTTAAGTTATCCGAGTGCCGGCGGTGGGGTGGTTCAAATAGCCTCGGCTATCACCTCATTATGTCCGGTCGTGATGGTCAAGTGGATTAAGGCGTCTTGTACATACCAGTTGCGTTGCTTCTGGGAGTATGGGTTCGAGTCACTTCTGGGGAGTGAGTTTTCAGTTGCATATGTCCTGGGGACCATTCAGGCTTGTTCGCATATATATATATATATATATATATATATATATATATATATATATATATATATATATATATATATATATATATATATATATATATATATATGTGTCGTACCTAGTAGCCAGAACGCACTTCTCAGCCTACTATGCAAGGCCCGATTTGCCTAATAAGCCAAGTTTTCCTGAATTACTTGTTTTTCGACTACCTAACCTAACCTAAGTTTTTCGGTTACCTAACCTAACCTAACCTATAAAGATAGGTTAGGTTAGGTAAGGTTGGTTAGGTTCGGTCATATATCTACGTTAATTTTAACTCCAATAAAATAAACTGACCTCATTCATAATGAAATGGGTAGCTTTATCATTTCATAAGAAAAAAATTAGAGAAAATATATTAATTCAGGAAAACTGGGCTTATTAGGCAAATCGGGCCTTGCATAGTAGGCCGAGTACGACGTTCTGGCTACTAGGTACAACATATATGTATGTATATATATATATGTCGTACCTAGTAGCCAGAACTCACTTCTCAGCCTACTATCCAAGGCCCGATTTGCCTAATAAGCCAAGTTTTCATGAATTAATGTTTTTTCGTCTGCCTAACCTACCTAACCTAACGTAACCTAGCTTTTTTTGGCTACCTAACCTAACCTTACCTATATATATAGGTTAGGTTAGGTTAGGTAGGGTTGGTTAGGTTCGGTCATATATCTACGTCAATTTTAACTCCAATAAAAAAAAATTGACCTCATACATAGTGAAAAGGGTAGCTTTATCATTTCATAAGAAAAAAATTATAGTAAATATATTAATTCAGGAAAACTTGGCTTATTAGGCAAATCGGGCCTTGAATAGTAGGCTGAGAAGTGAGTTCTGGCTACTAGGTACGACATATATATATATACATATATATAGATCACTTGACCATCACGGCCGTGATGGTCAAGTGGATTAAGGCGCCCTGTAGTTACCAGTTGCGTTGCTCCTGGGAGTATGGGTTCGAGTCACTTCTGGGGTGTGAGTTTTCATTCGCATATAGTCCTGGGGACCATTCAGGCTTGTTCGCATTTGTGTTCCTCACGTATGCCCCAAAAGAATGAGGTGATTTGGTGAAATGCTATGCCCAAGATTACCATCCGAGTTGCCGTCGGGGAAGTGGCTCAAATAGCCTTGGCTATCACTTCCTTTTGACGGCCGTGATGGTCAAGTTGATTAAGGCGCCCTGTAGTTACCAGTTGCGTTGCTCCTGGGAGTATGGGTTCGAGTCACTTCTGGGGTGTGAGTTTTCATTCGCATATAGTCCTGGGGACCATTCAGGCTTGTTCGCATTTGTGTTCCTCACGTGTGCCCCAAAAGAATGAGGTGATTTGGTGAAATGCTATGCCCAAGATTACCATCCGAGTTGCCGTCGGGGAAGTGGCTCAAATAGCCTTGGCTATCACTTCCTTTTGATGGCCGTGATGGTCAAGTGGATTAAGGCGCCCTGTAGTTACCAGTTGCGTTGCTCCTGGGAGTATGGGTTCGAGTCACTTCTGGGGTGTGAGTTTTCATTCATATATATTAAATATGACCGAAAAAGTAAGATTAATAATTCTAACACGAATTTTCTCGATCTTTCGTACGTTTCTTTTCACTGTTGGTGGTAATTCAAAAATCAATTCTCCAAAATTCATTTTTATTTCTAGTCTGACGCGACACTTGAGCGCGTTTCGTAAAACTTATTACATTTTCATAGACTTTAGCTTACACATACACAACTGAATAGAACTTACACATCTTCGATTTGTTTATATCTACATTTGAGTGAGGTGGATGGGGTGAGGTGGTATTAATAGGGTATTAAATTCCTAAACACAAGACAGAACACGAAACAATGGATATTGAATAGAAGTGTTTGTAGAAAGCCTATTGGTCCATATTTCTTGATGCTTCTATATTGGAGCGGAGTCTTGAGGTGGGTAGAATATAGTTGTGCATTAATTGGCTGTTGATTGCTGGTGATGATATCTTGATGTGTAGTGCCTCGCAAACGTCAAGCCGCCTGCTATCGCTGTATCTATCGATGATTTCTGTGTTGTTTACTAGGATTTCTCTAGCGATGGTTTGGTTGTGGGAAGAGATTATATGTTCCTTAATGGAGCCCTGCTGCTTATGCATTGTTAAACGCCTAGAAAGAGATGTTGTTGTCTTGCCTATATACTGTTTTTTTTGGAGCTTACAGTCTCCAAGAGGGCATTTGAAGGCATAGACGACGTTGGTCTCTTTTAAAGCGTTCTGCTTTGTGTCTGGAGAGTTTCTCATGAGTAGGCTGGCCGTTTTTCTGGTTTTATAGTAAATCGTCAGTTGTATCCTCTGATTTTTGTCTGTAGGGATAACGTTTCTATTAACAATATCTTTCAGGACCCTTTCCTCCGTTTTATGAGCTGTGGAAAAGAAGTTCCTGTAAAATAGTCTAATAGGAGGTATAGGTGTTGTGTTGGTTGTCTCTTCAGAGGTTGCATGGCGTGTCACTTTCCTTCTTATGATGTCTTCGACGAAACCATTGGAGAAGCCGTTGTTGACTAGGACCTGCCATACCCTACAGAGTTCTTCGTCGACTTGCTTCCATTCTGAGCTGTGGCTGAGAGCATGGTCGACATAAGCGTTAACAACACTCCTCTTGTACCTGTCTGGGCAGTCGCTGTTGGCATTTAGGCACATTCCTATGTTCGTTTCCTTAGTGTAGACTGCAGTCTGGAAACCTCCGCTCTTTTCCATGACTGTTACATCTAGAAAGTGCAGCTTCCCATCCTTTTCCATCTCGTATGTGAAACGCAGCACGGAACTCTGCTCAAATGCCTCCTTCAGCTCCTGCAGATGTCTGACATCAGGTACCTGTGTAAAAATGTCGTCAACATACCTGCAGTATATGGCCGGTTTCAAGTTCATTTCGACGAAGTCTTTTTGCTCGATTGTACCCATGTAGAAGTTTGCAAACAGGACACCTAGGGGGAAACCCATGGCGACCCCATCTACTTGCTTATACATGTGCCCATCCGGGCTCAAGAAGGGTGCCTCTTTAGTACAAGCTTGGAGTAGTTTCCTCAGAATGTTCTCTGGTATGTCAAGAGGAGTGCAGGCCGGATCACGATACACTCTGTCGGCTATCATCCCGATTGTCTCGTCCACAGGTACGTTGGTAAACAGGGATTCTACGTCCAATGAGGCTCTTATCCCTGTGGCCCGTGTGCCCCACAGTAAGTCAACAAATTCCTTTGGAGACTTCAGGCTGAAGGCGCAAGGGACATAAGGAGTCAGCAGGCCGTTGAGTCGCTTCGCCAGTCTGTACATGGGTGTGGGTATCTGGCTAATGATTGGCCGAAGTGGGTTTCCAGGCTTGTGTGTCTTGACATTTCCATACGCATATCCAGGTTTATATTCCCCAATAATCTTTGGCAGGTGGAGTCCGGATTTCTTGGCATTCACAGTTTCGATCAGTTTGTTGACCTTTGCTTTCAATTCGGCTGTAGTGTCCTTCTTTACCCTTTGGTATTTAGTTTGGTCAGAGAGTATGAGGTTCATTTTCGCCAGATATTCGTCTTTTTTAAGAATGACGTATATTGGCGACTTGTCACCTCTCCTGACAACTGTCTCCTTGTTCTCACGAAGGCTCTTAGCTGCCGCTTTGAGCTCGGGGGACAGTATGGTCCTTCTGTAGTTGCCTCGATTCTTTCCTCCTTCCGCAATAAGTTCTGCTTGTAAGGTATCTTTGGTAGTGACCTTCTTTTGTGTCTCGAGGTCGAATATGTCGTCCAACAGAATTTCCAACTCCACTTTCCGGGCCATCTCACTCGGTCTGGACATAACGTTACAGTTTATACCCAGATTTAGGAGAGTGACTTGGTCCTCAGTGAGGTTAATTCCTACAAGGTTCAGGAAGCCATCTCTCGGTCGTGGAATTGCCATAGGTCCTCCATATAACGTTGTTATATGGAGGACCGTTATATATATATATATGCATTATATATATATATATATATATATATATATATATATATATATATATATATATATATGCATATATAAATATATATATATATATTATATATATATATATATATATATATATATATATATATATATATATATATATATAATGCATATATATATATATATAACGGTCCTCCATATAACAACGTTATATGGAGGACCATATAGGTGTCCCCTAGGTGTCCTGTTTGCAAACTTCTACATGGGTACCATCGAGCATAAAGTCTTAGTCGACATGAACTTGAAACCGGCCATATACTGCAGGTATGTTGACGACATTTTTACACAGGTACCTGATGTCAAACCTCTGCAGGAGCTGAAGGAGGCATTTGAGCAGAGTTCTGTGCTGCGTTTCACTTACGAGATGGAAAAGGATGGGAAGCTGCCCTTTCTAGATTTAACAGTCATGGAAAAGGGCGGAGGTTTCCACACTGCAGTCTACATTAAGGAAACAAACATAGGAATGTGCCTAAATGCCAACAGCGACTGCCCAGACAGGTAGAAGAGAAGTGTTGTTAACGCATATGTCGACCGTGCTCTCAGCCACAGCTCAGAATGGAAGCAAGTCAACGAAGAACTCTGTAGGGTAAGGCAGGTCCTAGTCAATAACGGCTTCTCCAATGGTTTCGTCGAAGACATCATAAGAAGGAAAGTGAAAAGCCATGCAACCTCTGAAGAGACAACTAACACAACACCTATACCCCCTATTAGACTATTTTACAGGAACTTCTTTTCCACAGCTCATAAAACGGAGGAAAGGGTCCTGAAAGATATTGTTAATAGAAACGTTATCCCTACAGACAAAAATCAGAGGATACAACTGACGATTTACTATAAAACCAGAAAAACGGCCAGCCTACTCATGAGAAACTCTCCAGACACAAAACAGAACGCTTTAAAAGAGACTAACGTCGTCTATGCCTTCAAATGCCCTCTTGGGGACTGTAAGCTGCAAAAAACCCAGTATATAGGCAAGACAACAACATCTCTTTCTAGGCGTTTAACGATGCATAAGCAACAGGGCTCCATTAAGGAACATATAATCTCTTCCCACAACCAAACCATCGCCAGAGAAATCGTAGTAAACAACACAGAAATCATCGATAGATACAGCGATAGCAGGCGGCTTGACGTTTGCGAGGCACTACACATCAAGAAGTCAACACCAGCAATCAACAGCCAATTATTGCACAACTATATTCTACCCACCTCAAGACTCCGCTCCAATATAGAAGCATCAAGAAATATATAGGCTTTCTACAAACACTTCTATTCAATATCCATTGTTTCGTGTTCTGTCTTGTGTTGATGAAATTAATACCCTATTAATACCACCTTTTGTTCTGTCTTGTGTTGATGAAATTAATACCCTATTAATGCCACATATTGTTCTGTCTTGTGTTAATGCCACATCACCCCTTCCACCTCACTCAAATGTAGATATAAAATCGGAGATGCGTAAGTTCATTCAGTTGTATTTGTGAACTAAAGTCTTTGAAAATGTAATAAGTTTTACGAAACGCGCTCGTGTCTCGTCAGACTAGAAATAAAAATGAATTTTGGAGAATTGATTTTTGATTTACCTCCAACAGTGAAAAGAAATGTACGAAAGATTGAGAAAATTCGTGTTAGAATTATTAATCTTACTTTTTCGGTCATATTTAATAATATATATGAATAGGAAAACCAGGGATATACTGAACATCTTGTATCAGAATCTTTACTTTAAAAAACATAACGTTTCGAATACTTCTCGTATTCATCATCAGATCTAAAAGAAAAAACAGAAATCACAATCAAATAGCTGGTAAACAAAGAACTCATACTGAATATAATTGCCTATCAAAGAAAGGAAAATGCTTAAAAAACAAAACACTTAAGCGCACTTAAAGTGATCAATACAAATAAAACTTATTAACTGTCACATATATTAAAACTAATTTAAAATCCATTACACTACAAGATGAAATGTATAATTTCTAAAACAAACCATTCTATTAAACTTACGTGAAGTGATCAGAAGTGAAACTTGATACCTAACACATAGATACTAAACACTATAACAAATATTTATATAATGACTACAAATCTACAACAAATGTATGTAAAATTCACACAGAATAAACGACAATTATAAAGTACTAACCAAAATCTTATAAAAAACTGAAATATTAAATAAAATTAAATATTAAAAAATGTATTATATATCCTAAATAAAAGATTATATTAATGTACAATGTTAAGACTTGAAATAAGTAAGAAAGGGCAAAGACATGGTAAACTAAACAAAATTAAACTACCAAAATAAACTAAAAATCAAATTACAGGGCCTACTGTGCACTATACAGTGTACAATTGAACAGCTGAAAGGTTGCTATTTAACAGAGGCCGCAGCTCCTTTATATATAAGGATTCCATTACTCTCAAATCTGACTGGCCATTCATACAAGTGTCCAGAATTTTAAAATCAGATTCCAGCAGAGAATGATCAAACTCATAACAATGGTTTCTAATCTCCGAAAATGCTGGTTTAGACAATGGTAATCCAGTCCTAAAAGATATTGTCAATTTTTCAAAGAGAGTTCTGTCTCCCATTGAGAAAGAACTTCTCTCTCTAGGGTTAGACTTCGGGTTGACGTGTAAAAAAGCTAAATTTGTTAATCATTTTTTAGGTTTTGAGCGGTTATGCAACACATTGAAAACTTGTACCCTAAGGACTGGTACAAATTATTGTTGGACCAATATCATCAGTACTGTTTCCTCCTTAGCACATGAAGTCTTTAACGACTTTGGTAAATATAGATCTACATTCCCTCCTTTTGACAAAAGGAAATTGGAGTGTATTAATGGCTTAAAGAATGATAGGAGTATTTGCATTACCAGGCCAGATAAAGGTAGGGGTGTAGTGGTTTTGGACAAGTTAGAGTATGTTAATAAGGTGGAAAGGTTGTTAGAAGACCCCTCTAAATTTACGTTGGTTGATATTGACCCATTCTCGTATATTTTGAAATGTGAGGATAAACTGAATAGAGTTTTAAGAAGTTTGAAAGACTCTCTTTTCGATTATACTAAATTACTTGCAACTGGCTCTAAGCCTGGCATCTTATATGGGTTACCTAAAGTTCATAAAACAGGTATACCGATTCGTCCTATTTTATCAGCGATTGGCACTTTTAATTATAAACTGGCTAAGTTTCTGGTTCCATTATTAGAACCATTAACGCATAATGAATTTACTGTGAGAAATTCTCAGGATTTTGTAAAAGAACTTTCCTCTTTAAATTTTGAGTTCCCAACTATAATGGCCAGTTTCGATGTTGAATCACTTTTTACTAATATTCCTCTGTTGGAAACCATTGATATCTGTGTAAGTCAATTATTTGCTGACACTAATTTAGTGTCTGGATTTTGTAATAAAATATTCAGACGGCTGTTAGAAATAGCAGTTAAAGACTCCATCTTTATGTTTAATAATATTTATTATAAACAAATTGATGGAGTAGCAATGGGGTCTCCTTTAGGTCCTGCACTGGCTAATGCTTTTTTGAGTTTTCACGAAATAAATTGGCTTGATAATTGTCCTTCGGCCTTTAAACCAGTCTTGTACAGGAGATATGTAGATGACACTTTTTTGTTGTTTAGGGACCAATGTCATATTGAGAAATATAGAGAGTATCTTAATGCACAACATAGTAATATACGGTTTACTGCAGAGTGTGAAGTTGATAATTCATTGTCGTTTCTTGATGTAAAAGTGAATAACCTCAATGGGTTCAACACTAATGTTTTTAGGAAACCAACCTTTACTGGTTTAGGTTTAAATTTTAATTCCTTTGTTCCTGATATTTTTAAGAAAAATGCTATTAACACTCTACTGAATAGGGCCTTTGTTTTATGTTCTAATTGGAATAACTTTGATCAGGAAATTAATTTTCTTGTGAAATTTTTTCAAATAATGGTTATCCTGTGCATATGGTATATACTTTTATAAGGAATTTCTTAAATAAGAAGTTTCACCCATCGTGTAGGATTACTACAGTGGAAAGGGATCTTAAATATATTAAATTACCATTTTATGGCAGTATTAGCTTTTCTGTAAGGAGTCGTTTGAGGAGACTGTTGCAGCAGTGTTATCCTCAAGTAGACTTTAGATTTGTTTTTGTCAACACAAATACCATAGGCTCTTATTTTAAATTTAAAGATAAAGTGCCTACCCCCTTGTGCTCAAATGTCGTATATATGTTTAATTGTTCCAGCTGTAATGCTGGATATGTCGGGAGTTCCATTCGGAACTTTAAGATTAGGATACTTGAGCACCGGGGATTATCTTTTAGGACTGGATTACCATTGTCTAAACCAGCATTTTCGGAGATTAGAAACCATTGTTATGAGTTTGATCATTCTCTGCTGGAATCTGATTTTAAAATTCTGGACACTTGTATGAATGGCCAGTCAGATTTGAAAGTAATGGAATCCTTATATATAAAGGAGCTGCGGCCTCTGTTAAATAGCAACCTTTCAGCTGTTCAATTGTACACTGTATAGTGCACAGTAGGCCCTGTAATTTGATTTTTAGTTTATTTTGGTAGTTTAATTTTGTTTAGTTTACCATGTCTTTGCCCTTTCTTACTTATTTCAAGTCTTAACATAGTACATTAATATAATCTTTTATTTAGGATATATAATACATTTTTTGGTATTAAATTTTATTTAATATTTGAGTTTTTTATAAGATTTTGGTCAGTACTTTATAATTGTCGTTTATTCTGTGTGTATTTTACATACATTTGTTGTAGATTTGTAGTCATTATATAAATATTTGTTATAGTGTTTAGTATCTATGTGTTAGGTATCAAGTTTCACTTCTGATCACTTAACGTAAGTTTAATAGAATGGTTTGTTTTAGTAATTATACATTTCATCTTGTAGTGTAATGGATTTTAAATTAGTTTTAATATATGTGACAGTTAATAAGTTTTATTTGTATTGATCACTTTAAGTGCGCTTAAGTGTTTTGTTTTTTAAGCATTTTCCTTTCTTTGATAGGCAATTATATTCAGTATGAGTTCTTTGTTTACCAGCTATTTGATTGTGATTTCTGTTTTTTCTTTTAGATCTGATGATGAATACGAGAAGTATTCGAAACGTTATGTTTTTTAAAGTAAAGATTCTGATACAAGATGTTCAGTATATCCCTGGTTTTCCTATTCATCTTAAAATTAAGATTCCCGAAGGGAACATCGATCATAAATAATAATATATATATATATATATATATATATATATATATATATATATATATATATATATATATATATATATATATATATATATAGTTTGTGAGGGTACCACCTCTGGTGCCAATGTGGGGACCCATAGCCTCGGAGAAGAAAATAAAAAGTATTCAGAGGAGACCTTGTGGTTTCTCACTGAACACTAATATTATCTTCTCCTACCACCCCCATTCTTTTGTATATACACATCATATATATTTACTTTATTTGAACTTTGTTACAAAAAAGGAGTTACATATGGGTTACAAAGATGGTTATCATAGGTTGTCGAGTTCCTCCAGCTCCTCAGATGGCGGGCAGGAACCCTGGATGCAGTGCGCATTTCCCCTCTGTATCGCCACACTGAGGCGCTGGAAAAGAAAGCTTGCAGCTCTCGGGTCCCTTGTTGTTTCAATGAGCCTAGAACCCAGTTCCTTCAAAAAACTGGTAGCACTTTTACCCCAGGCGCCGAGTGTCTCGGAAGCAATGG
Organism: Procambarus clarkii; assembly: GCF_020424385.1. Taxonomy (NCBI): domain Eukaryota; kingdom Metazoa; phylum Arthropoda; class Malacostraca; order Decapoda; family Cambaridae; genus Procambarus; species Procambarus clarkii. The sequence continues at coordinate 9,389 of NW_025563888.1, read as the reverse complement.
GGACAAAATTGTAGTGGTGATCCAGTTCTCTATACTTACGGGATTTGGCTGCTTCCCTGTGGGTGGCAGCGCCACCTGGTTGTGCAACACTGAGGTTAACGTAGGTGTTAGCCAGGGTTGATACGCACGTGTAGTCCCATACCAACTGCTTGCCATTATTCCAGGGGTTCACTGTGATACCATCCGGGCGACCAATAAGAGCATCAGAGTTACGGGGCGTTAGGTAACGGGGCTCTCTTTCAGCTGGGCATCCAGCTGTGGTTAGGCTCCTCTTGATGATGTCGTTAACTTCACTGTGCCTCGAGTGCCATCCCCCTGTGCTTTGGCAGAGTAGGCCATGGTGGTCGTACCTGTCAGCCACCACCTCGCCGCAAATACACCTATATCTGGTGTGGATTGGGGCAGCAAGGCGGAGGGCCACAGCAATTCGGAGGGCGTGTGGTGTGAGACGCGTGCCAGTTGCCGACATTGGGGTTGCTAACAGGAAATCCCCTGCATGTGGTGCTGCTACTGCTGTGAGGCGAGCAATGTTGTGTTGTGTTGTTGCAGCACCCAGGCACTCTGCAGCAACTTGGTCTACAATGGGGCCATCCCAGCTGGATTGCTTGTGGGCTTTTGGGGATGGTGGTTGAGGTGATTGGCCTGCACGAGAGGCCCACTCTGTGGCACAGAGTGTAAAATTGGGATCATGTACACCTGCCAGCTGATGGAAGTGGGCAGGTAGAATTTCCTTCACAAGGTCGTCGGATGCTGATAAGGAGGACAGGAAGGCTGGAACAGCGATTTGCGTTGCTGTTCGAACTCCGAGGCCCCCCAAGTCTTACGGGAAGAGAGGCTTGTTTCCACTGTAGGTCATCGAGAGAGAGGTTAACGGCTTTTTCTAGCATTGATTTCAGTAACCGGTCATACTCACTTAGTTTTTGGCTACTGTAAGATGGTGAACACCTCAGAAAGTAGGTTAACCTGGGGAGGGACAGCCATCTGGTGATGAGGTAGAGTGCATCATGAGCATCAATATCCTCAATCCTCCCATCCATCCTCTTAAGGTCGGCGATTTTCTTATCAAGGACCTCATCGATGGCTTTCAACCCCAGGGGAGCTCCTAGGAGTGTGCTCTCTTCAGGTTTAGTTTTATATTTATTTGGCAGAAGACCCTCTATTCTCTCTACGATGCCCTGGTTGGAACATATTATTTCACAATTAGAAGGGTTCAGGGTGAGGCCTAAAACTGCACCGTGCTCCTGGATTTTTCTGATGTCCTCCAGGAGGGAGTCTTGGGAACCAGCTAGGGTACCATCATCCAAGAACCAGATGTTAAGCTCGCTGGACAGGACTTCTGTGACTTGTTTGATGACTAAGCAGAAAAGGAGAGGAGCAAGGGGGTCACCCTGTTGGACGCCTTCTCGCGAGTCAATTTCATGTTCGCCAAAAAGTAGCTTAAGATCCATACTGTAGCATGAATGTACAAAAGGGTAGAGGGAAGGGAAATGACTATGAACCGCACGGAGTACAGCATCCCTTCGCACCAAATTGAAGGCATTTTTGAAATCTAGCTTGATAAGGGCCTTTTCGTCTGTGATGTTGGCGATGAAGGCTCGAGCTGCATGGGCTGCCGCCTCACACCCTTGTGGAATGCCAAACCCGAGCTGTTTTGGCTTCAGCATGTTGGCCGCTGCATCACTAACTGTTCTTGCAGCTGCCTTTGCGACGAGACGCCGGAGAGAATTGCCCACAGCTATTGGCCTGATCCCTCCATCCTTTTTCTTTAGACCACAGAGAGATGCTCCAAAAAAGATAGGTCTTATGGACGCTGGTATGTTGCCAGCTAGACATGTGTTGGTGAATCTGGTTAGTTCCACCAAGAGGTTCTTTGCAATGTCACCCAGTGCAGGGTTGAGCATTTGCTTGAGGTGGTTGGGTTTTAGTCCTGTGAACCCACCTGCTGATCCTGTAGGGAAGGACATGGCTGCTTTATGGACCACAGATTCAGCCACCCAGAGAGGTTCTGCTCCGGTAGCCCCCACTTGTACAATGTCGTCCTCACGCGGAGCCCTGGGTGGGTGTTTCTCCCTTAGGGCTTGAGCTGTTGCGGCATCTCTGTCGGCAATTGAGTCCTCACTGGTGATGACTCGTATTGCGCCAATAGTGTTTCCTTCTTATATATATATATATATATATATATATATATATATATATATATATATATATATATATATATATATATATATATATATATATATATTTTGTGACGATAATCTCTTTCAAGAGAGATTGAGCCTGCTCTTCCCTCCAAAGTACGTCACCTCAACAGATAATATAGAAGATATATCCAACAAGTATTTCCAAAATGTTTTGCCCAGAGAACAAAACGTATCCAGCACCGGCGCACCTGCTCGCCCCAGCCACCTTTAACCGGCAAACTGCTTGTCCAGCGCCTGCCTATCGCTGATTGGCTGGTGCCCAGTCGCACCTACCCCACCACCCTCCTCCACAAGTTGATGTCTGGGCTACAGCGACCCAGAAAGGCAGAATATCTCAGTGATCCACACAGTTGACATGTCTCATTGGTAGACTAAGCCTTAGCTTACGTGTACTAAGGGAGGTGGCAGCTTGAAGCCAATATTCCTGCACTATTATTTACTTTGCTATTATTCACTTGTCTTAACGTAACTTTTCATTTGCCAGTGATTATTTTTATTATTTTGTTGATTTGTCTGTTACATTTTATACTCAATTTTATTCATGTCTTGCTTTTCTAACGTAATTAAAATTTCATTGTTAAATTTACTTGTGTTTTGTGTGTCTTCCCATTACCTTACCACAGACGAAAGTTCCAGCTTTTCTCTTTTTTTTTCTTTATGTGACGAGGCCCTGCACCTAGCTTTTGAAACAGCCGAACACCAACGCGTTATCGTCACAATATATATATATATATATATATATATATATATATATATATATATATATATATATATATATATATATATATATATATATATATATATATATATATATATATATATATATATATATATATATATAATGTCGTACCTAGTAGCCAGAACGCACTTCTCAGCCTAAAATGCAAGGCCCGATTTGCCTAATAAGCCAAGTTTTCATGAATTAATTGTTTTTCGACTACCTAACCTACTTAACCTAACCTAACCTAACTTTTTCAGCTACCTAACCTAACCTAACCTATAAAGATAGGTTAGGTGAGGTTAGGTAGGGTTGGTTAGGTTCGGTCATATATCTACGTTAATTTTACCTCCAATAACAAAAAATTGACCTCATACATAATGAAATGGGTAGTTTTATCATTTCATTAGAAAAAAATTTGAGAAAATATAATAATTCAGGAAAACTTGGCTTATTAGGTAAATCGGGCCTTGAATAGTAGGCTGAGAAGTGCGTTCTGGCTAGTAGGTACGACATTATATATATATATATATATATATATATATATATATATATATGCGAACAAGCCTGAATGGTCCCCAGGACATATGCAACTGAAAACTCACACCCCAGAAGTGACTCGAACCCATACTCCCAGAAGCAACGCAACTGGTATGTAAAATACGCCTTAATCCACTTGACCATCACGACTGGACAAAATGAGGTGATAGCCGAGGCTATATGAACCACCGCACCGCCGGCACTCGGATAGTTATCTTGGGCATAGCATTTTACCAAATCGCCTCATTCTTTGGGGCACACGTGAGGAACACAAATGCGAACAAGCCTGAATGGTCCCCAGGACATATGCAACTGAAAACTCACACCCCAGAAGTGACTCGAACCCATACTCCCAGAAGCAACGCGACTGGTATGTACAAGACGCCTTAATCCACTTGACCATCACGACCGGACAAAATGAGGTGATAGCCGAGGCTATATGAACCACCCCACCGCCGGCACTCGGATAGTTATCTTGGGCATAGCATTTTACCAAATCACCTCATTCTTTGGGGCACACGTGAGGAACACAAATGCGAACAAGCCTGAATGGTCCCCAGGACATATGCAACTGAAAACTCACACCCCAGAAGTGACTCGAACCCATACTCCCAGAAGCAACGCAACTGGTATGTACAAGACGCCTTAATCCACTTGACCATCACGACCGGACAAAATGAGGTGATAGCCGAGGCTATATGAACCACCCCACCGCCGGCACTCGGATAGTTATCTTGGGCATAGCATTTTACCAAATCACCTCATTCTTTGGGGCACACGTGAGGAACACAAATGCGAACAAGCCTGAATGGTCCCCAGGACATATGCAACTGAAAACTCACACCCCAGAAGTGACTCGAACCCATACTCCCAGAAGCAACGCAACTGGTATGTACAAGACGCCTTAATCCACTTGACCATCACGACCGGACAAAATGAGGTGATAGCCGAGGCTATATGAACCACCCCACCGCCGGCACTCGGATAGTTATCTTGGGCATAGCATTTTACCAAATCACCTCATTCTTTGGGGCACACGTGAGGAACACAAATGCGAACAAGCCTGAATGGTCCCCAGGACATATGCAACTGAAAACTCACACCCCAGAAGTGACTCGAACCCATACTCCCAGAAGCAACGCAACTGGTATGTACAAGACGCCTTAATCCACTTGACCATCACGACCGGACAAAATGAGGTGATAGCCGAGGCTATATGAACCACCCCACCGCCGGCACTCGGATAGTTATCTTGGGCATAGCATTTTACCAAATCACCTCATTCTTTGGGGCCACACGTGAGGAACACAAATGCGAACAAGCCTGAATGGTCCCCAGGACATATGCAACTGAAAACTCACACCCCAGAAGTGACTCGAACCCATACTCCCAGAAGCAACGCAACTGGTATGTACAAGACGCCTTAATCCACTTGACCATCACGACCGGACAAAATGAGGTGATAGCCGAGGCTATATGAACCACCCCACCGCCGGCACTCGGATAGTTATCTTGGGCATAGCATTTTACCAAATCACCTCATTCTTTGGGGCACACGTGAGGAACACAAATGCGAACAAGCCTGAATGGTCCCCAGGACATATGCAACTGAAAACTCACACCCCAGAAGTGACTCGAACCCATACTCCCAGAAGCAACGCAACTGGTATGTACAAGACGCCTTAATCCACTTGACCATCACGACCGGACAAAATGAGGTGATAGCCGAGGCTATATGAACCACCCCACCGCCGGCACTCGGATAGTTATCTTGGGCATAGCATTTTACCAAATCACCTCATTCTTTGGGGCACACGTGAGGAACACAAATGCGAACAAGCCTGAATGGTCCCCAGGACATATGCAACTGAAAACTCACACCCCAAAAGTGACTCGAACCCATACTCCCAGAAGCAACGCAACTGGTATGTACAAGACGCCTTAATCCACTTGACCATCACGACCGGACAAAATGAGGTGATAGCCGAGGCTATATGAACCACCCCACCGCCGGCACTCGGATAGTTATCTTGGGCATAGCATTTTACCAAATCACCTCATTCTTTGGGGCACACGTGAGGAACACAAATGCGAACAAGCCTGAATGGTCCCCAGGACATATGCAACTGAAAACTCACACCCCAGAAGTGACTCGAACCCATACTCCCAGAAGCAACGCAACTGGTATGTACAAGACGCCTTAATCCACTTGACCATCACGACCGGACAAAATGAGGTGATAGCCGAGGCTATATGAACCACCCCACCGCCGGCACTCGGATAGTTATCTTGGGCATAGCATTTTACCAAATCACCTCATTCTTTGGGGCACACGTGAGGAACACAAATGCGAACAAGCCTGAATGGTCCCCAGGACATATGCAACTGAAAACTCACACCCCAGAAGTGACTCGAACCCATACTCCCAGAAGCAACGCAACTGGTATGTACAAGACGCCTTAATCCACTTGACCATCACGACCGGACAAAATGAGGTGATAGCCGAGGCTATATGAACCACCCCACCGCCGGCACTCGGATAGTTATCTTGGGCATAGCATTTTACCAAATCACCTCATTCTTTGGGGCACACGTGAGGAACACAAATGCGAACAAGCCTGAATGGTCCCCAGGACATATGCAACTGAAAACTCACACCCCAAAAGTGACTCGAACCCATACTCCCAGAAGCAACGCAACTGGTATGTACAAGACGCCTTAATCCACTTGACCATCACGACCGGACAAAATGAGGTGATAGCCGAGGCTATATGAACCACCCCACCGCCGGCACTCGGATAGTTATCTTGGGCATAGCATTTTACCAAATCACCTCATTCTTTGGGGCACACGTGAGGAACACAAATGCGAACAAGCCTGAATGGTCCCCAGGACATATGCAACTGAAAACTCACACCCCAGAAGTGACTCGAACCCAGAGTATGGGTTCGAGTCACTTCTGGGGTGTGAGTTTTCAGTTTATATATATATATATATATATATATATATATATATATATATATATATATATATATATATATATATATATATATATGTCGTACCTAGTAGCCAGAACGTAATTCTCAGCCTACTATGCAAGGCCCGATTTGCCTAATAAGCCAAGTTTTCATGAATTAATTGTTTTTCGTCTACCTAACCTAACTTTTTCGGCTACCTAACCTAACCTAACCTAAAAAGATAGGTTAGGTTAGGTAGGGTTGGTTAGGTTCGGTCATATATCTACGTTAATTTTAACTCCAATAAAAAAATTGACCTCATACATAATGAAATGAGAAGCTTTATCATTTCATAAGAAAAAAATTAGAGAAAAAATATTTATTCAGGAAAACTTGGCTTATTAGGCAAATCGGGCCTTGCATATTAGGCCGAGTACGACGTTCTGGCTACTAGGTACAACATATATATATATATATATATATATATATATATATATATATATATATATATATATATATATATATATATATATATATATATATATATATATATTGGTGTATACTGGCAGCAGGTTTTCTTTCAAACATGTTTCATTGAATATGACCGCATATTCTGTATTTATTATTTTCTGGTTTAGGGCTTCTATCCCTCTAACTATTTTCTTAGCATCAGGGCTTAATAGAAATAGGAGTTCTCCAAAACTCATTTTCGTACTTTTAAGGTGAAGAAAAGAAGTGATTTACTATAGAGTGTATTACACTTATTTGTATAATTTGCACGACGTTTCGAACCTCCATGGTTCATTCTCAAGTGAACAGATCTTACAATACTAGTTGATTTTATACCCGCATTAGGTCAGGTGATAATACAATGAAGGTGAAAACATGGGGGGATACATAAGGGATAAACATTGGGGCTGCAGAAGGCTTATTGGCCCATACGAGGCATCTCCTATCTAAACACAAAGATTAATCCAGTGTAATTGGCCTGTTATGTTGGACATTGTCTTCTGTGTTGGCATCGATATGTTCTTGTCTTGTCCTTACTCTCATGGTGGGTAGAGTAAATAGTTCCGTGATTTGGGTGTTCATGGTAGGTCGCTCTATTCTTATGTGAATTGCCTCAAGAATTTGTAATCTTCTTGAATCTTGGGTTTTGTCTATTATGCAAGTATCCTTGTTCAACATTTCTCTTGTTAGAGTAATGTCATGGGCTTGTCTCATGTGATTCCTAGGGGCACCAGATTGAAGATGGCATGTCAAACGCCTCGTCAGCTTGGTCGACGTCATACCTATGTACTTACATTGAAGGTTACATCCTTCGTGGGGGCAAGTGTACATGTATACAACGCTTGACTGCTGTAGAGGGTTCTCCGTCGGCTTCGGGCTGTTTTTGATAAGGAGTTCGGAAGTCTTCTTGGTTTTGTAGAATATTATCAGGTTTATGTTTTGGTTAGGAGTAGTGCTTTTTACTCCTTTACGGATTATTTCTTTCATTATTCTTTCCTCTTTTATATGTTCACTGTGCATGGTTGATTTGTAATATAATTTTATTGGGGGTGTTGTGGTTTCTGTTCTAGGTTCTGAATTATACCAACGGTCCAAGTGTCTTCTTAAAGCAGCGTTTATTTCCGCGTTGCTATATCCGTTGTTCACCAATACCTGAGTTACTCTTTCAAACTCTCTACTCACGTTGCTCCATTCAGAGCAGTGGGTAAGCGCTCGACGAATATAAGCATTGAGAACACTGGCTTTGTATCTTTGGGGGCACTCACTTCTACCGTTCAGGCATAATCCTATGTTGGTGGGCTTGGTATATACGTTGGTGCTTAAAGAGGTTCCTGTTTTTGTTATTAGTACATCCATATATATATATATATATATATATATATATATATATATATATATATATATATATATATATATATATATATATATATATATATACATATATATACATATATATTATTAAATATGACCGAAAAAGTAAGATTAATAATTCTAACACGAATTTTCTCAATCTTTCGTACATTACGCTTCACTGTTGGAGGTAAATCAAAAATCACTTCTCCAAAATTCATTTTTATTTCTAGTCTGACGCGACACGGGCGCGTTTCGTAAAACTTATTACATTTTCAAAGACTTCACAAATACACAACTGATTAGAACGTATCTCTGATTTTATATCTACATTTGAGTGAGGTGGGAAGGGTGATGTGGCATTAACACAAGACAGAACAGGAGGGGATATTAATAGGGTATTAAAAGTATCAACACAAGACAGAACAGAAACAATGGGTATTGAATAGAAGTGTTTGTAGAAAGCCTATTGGTCCATATTTCTTGATGCTTCTATATTGGAGCGGAGTCTTGAGGTGGGTAGAATATAGTTGTGCAATAATTGGCTGTTGATTGCTGGTGTTGACTTCTTGATGTGTAGTGCCTCGCAAACGTCAAGCCGCCTGCTATCGCTGTATCTATCGATGATTTCTGTGTTGTTTACTAGGATTTCTCTGGCGATGGTTTGGTTATGGGAAGAGATTATATGTTCCTTAATGGAGCCCTGTTGCTTATGCATCGTTAAACGCCTAGAAAGAGATATTGTTGTCTTGCCTATATACTGTTTTTTTTGGAGCTTACAGTCCCCAAGTGGGCATTTGAAGGCATAGACGACATTAGTCTCTTTTAAAGCGTTCTGTTTTGTGTCTGGAGAGTTTCTCATGAGTAGGCTGGCCGTTTTTCTGGTTTTATAGTAAATCGTCAGTTGTATCCTCTGATTTTTGTCTGTCGGGATAACGTTTCTATTAACAATATCTTTCAGGACCCTTTCCTCCGTTTTATGAGCTGTGGAAAAGAAGTTCCTGTAAAATAGTCTAATAGGGGGTATAGGTGTTGTGTTAGTTGTCTCTTCAGAGGTTGCATGGCTTTTCACTTTCCTTCTTATGATGTCTTCGATGAAACCATTGGAGAAGC
>NW_025563887.1:0-20261 GCF_020424385.1 Procambarus clarkii | reverse complement strand
CACCCAGGACATAAAATAAGAGATAATAACAAAGTTTGGTTTAGGTTGTCTCAATGAGCAATACAAAAATTGCCGCTCTGGTCATTCTTTCATATAAGGAACGCCATGAAAATAAGGCAAGTACATTTTTAGAACTGGCTATTTACAACTGGCTATTTACAGCTGGCTATTTACAACTGGCTATTTACAGCTGGCTATTTATAACTGGCTATTTACAGCTGGCTATTTACAGCTGGCTATTTACAGCTGGCTATTTACAGCTGGCTATTTACAACTGGCTATTTACAGCTGGCTATTTACAACTGACTATTTACAGCTGGCTATTTATAACTGGCTATTTACAGCTGGCTATTTACAGCTGGCTATTTATAACTGGCTATTTACAGCTGGCTATTTACAGCTGGCTATTTACAGCTGGCTATTTACAGCTGGCTATTTACAGCTGGTTATTTACAGCTGGCTATTTACAACTGGCTATTTGCAGCTGGCTATTTACAGCTGGTTATTTACAGCTGGCTATTTACAGCTGGCTATTTACAGCTGGCTAATTACAGCTGGCTATTTATAGCTGGCTATTTACAACTGGCTATTTACAGCTGGTTATTTACAGCTGGCTATTTACAACTGGCTATTTGCAGCTGGCTATTTACAGCTGGTTATTTACAGCTGGCTATTTACAGCTGGCTATTTACAGCTGGCTAATTACAGCTGGCTATTTATAGCTGGCTATTTACAACTGGCTATTTACAGCTGGCTATTTACATCTGGCTATTTACAGCTGGGTATTTACAGCTGGGTATTTACAGCTGGCTATTTACAGCTGGCTATTTACAGCTGGCTACTTACAACTGGCTATTTACAGCTGGCTATTTACATCTGGCTATTTACAGCTGGCTATTTACATCTGGCTATTTACAACTGGCTATTTACAGCTGGCTATTTACAGCTGGCTATTTACAACTGGCTATTTACAGCTGGCTATTTACAGCTGGCTATTTACAGCTGGCTAATTACAGCTGGCTATTTATAGCTGGCTATTTACAACTGGCTATTTACAGCTGGCTATTTACATCTGGCTATTTACAGCTGGGTATTTACAGCTGGCTACTTACAACTGGCTATTTACAGCTGGCTATTTACATCTGGCTATTTACAGCTGGCTATTTACATCTGGCTATTTACAACTGGCTATTTACAGCTGGCTATTTACAGCTGGCTATTTACAGCTGGCTATTTACAGCTGGCTATTTACAACTGGCTATTTACAGCTGGCTATTTACAGCTGGCTATTTAGGCACAAAGGTAAACACTCATATGTAAATTACGTAATATTCGTGCAACAGCATCATATATCAATATGTATAGATACTTCATATACATAAAACATTTCTAACAGAAATTAATGAAAACCGAGACTAAATATAATTTTCACGGTGTAGTCAAGAAAAAAGTTTATTGAAAAGCGTACTCATTGTCTTGACATCTATTGTTTAGAAGTTGCTATTATTTTCTTTTGATGAGTCACGCAAAGGTCAAGCACTTGACGGCGCTAGTAGCCGTCAAGTTTGACGGCGCTAGTAGCCGTCAAGTTTGACGGCTACCTCCGCTCTATGGTAAGAGTTTTATCCTGTTTCATTTTCTGTTCCAATTTGAATGTCATCGGTCATCTCTATCGGCCAGGAGCTGGAGCCTCTGAGTGGGCTTCGTACTGTAGCGTGAGGCCTTACTGGAGGACTAATGGGAGCCGGTCGGCCGCGCGGACAGCACGCTGGGCACGTGATCTTGTGGTCCCGGGTTCGATCCCGGGCGCCGGCGAGAAACAATGGGCAGAGTTTCTTTCACCCTATGCCCCTGTTACCTAGCAATAAATAGGTACCTGGGTGTTAGTCAGCTGTCACGGGCTGCTTCCTGGGGGTGGAGGCCTGGTCGAGGACCGGGCCGCGGGGACACTAAAGCCCCGAAATCATCTCAAGATAACCTCAAGAAGATAGGACCTGGTTGTAGCGGTTTGTGTCCTCTATGGCTATCCGACACATCCTACTCAAGGATGTGTCGCTGAGGTGTGTTGCACAGCGCCTCATGTCTCTGTGAGGGATGTGTAAGGAGGCACAATGTGGGTACAGGTCCTCACGACTCGCCTCATGGTTCACTCTCTCTGTTACATTTGTTAGGAAGTCGACTGTTCATATCCATAGTTTTCCACGTATTTCATGCTAATTTTATCTACTTTTGACTCACGGTAACCTACATCAAAGCCTCTAGTGAAATGCGTGAATATTTAGACCCAAATGTGCCCGTTCCCTGATGTGTGAAAGAGAATATGACCAATAACTCCAGGAAGTGGTCCTGGATATGTTACGCTGAACTCTACGGACAAGAAGTGCACTGCGGGCTCACCATAGGCCGTGCTACTTGGATCTTTGTGTTCCAGGTAGCGAATCTTAAACAACAACAACAACTACGGACAAAAGAACATACAAATACAGACAAATACAAAGGCCCTATTGGCCCATACGAGGCAGCTCCTCCTTATATCAACCCAAACTCATTCTTATATATGTCTAACCTACGCTTGAAACAATCTAGTGAGCTCACGTCTATCATGTTACCCGGGATTTGTTCCATAAATCAGGCACCCTCTTTACATGCCAGTATTTACCCAGGTTTCTCTCGACTCTAAACTTGTCCAGTTTGCCTTCACTATTTCCAGTTTGAGACGTCGTCATCCGGGCGTTGTCACCTTTGTCAGTGTCACCACACTGACAAAGGTGCGGTGATGAGGTCACTCATGATAATGTTCAATGGTTTATAGTCGTTGTGATGGTTATTCTGCCTCATTTGTTGAGTGTGAGTAAATTTTAAGTGTCAGGGAGGTTACCCATATTTAAGAGCATCTAGGCATCAACACCATTGATAGGGTAGATAAAGACTATTTAACACAAGGGGAACACGCACAAGGGGACACAGGTGGAAACTGAGTACCCAAATGAGCCACAGAGATATTAGAAAGAACTTTTTTAGTGTCAGAGTGGTTGACAAATGGAATGCATTAGGAAGTGATGTGGTGGAGGCTGACTCCATACACAGTTTCAAGTGTAGATATGATAGAGCCCAATAGGCTCAGGAATCTGTACACCTGTTGATTGACGGTTGAGAGGCGGGACCAAAGAGCCAGAGCTCAACCCCCGCAAACACAACTAGGTGACTAGGTGAGTACCGTCTAGGCATTTATAATCATCTAGGAACATCTGGGCATCAAACACAATCTAGGAGTCTAGGGACATTTAGGCTCTAAAAATATGCTCGAGCCACATACCTTAAAGAAAAAAAGAGAGAAAGAGATGCATGCAGTTTGGAACGGGAACGACGTTCCCTCTGTAGGGAAAGAAAGCCAATCGCGTAACCTGAACCAAGAACGACAAGGAAGGTTATGTAGATAAACAGAAACAATTGAAATAAAGCAACAAGAAACATAAAATCCAGAAGACAAAGCGAGCAAAAGTCCTTTAGTAAAATATAGAGGAATCCCAAAATATTTTTCTCGTATGTAAAATGGAGAACAAAAGCTTCATCTAACATTGGTCCTCTGAGCTAGGAAGATGGAATTTCACAGATGACAACAAAGGAATGATTACAACACGAGGATACAGTTCACTGTTTTCAGTGAACTCTTAAACACACTGAAGATTGATAACACAAACGAATTCTTCACGTGATACAAACCCCCATTGTCGACTCTGCTCTGATACCCAACATGAACCTGAGTCCTGGCTTTGTTCCTGTTAACTCTTCTCTTTCCCAGTATTATACTCTAATGTTCTAATTAACCTTCTTAACAAAAGTTACCTCACTTAAGCCCGTTTCTTTTTCTTACTCTCATTTTATTTTTATCTCATTCATTCTTCATCCCATTATTACATTCATTCCATTCGTACCTTTCATCCTTCCTTACCTTTCACCTTACTCAATCCTGCTAGGAATTAACTTCTTTCCGTACCTGCGCCTCACCTCGCTCTTTCCCTATTTATTGGCCCGTTCCTTCTTCGTAATACGGGCTCACCATAGCCTGTGCTACATGGAACTTTTATTCCGAGTAGTTGAATTTAAAACAATAACAACAATCCTCGTAAGGAATTCTTAAGACTCCGAGTACTAAAAGACCCATCCCGACGGACAGTCGTCGATCTGGTCGACGGAACGACGAAGAAGAAATGCCGTATTAAGCTGAGGCTAACAGACGAAACGAGACGCATTCATTCATAAGCCACCAGCCTGAAGAGCCAAGCCTCCTGCGGGCCACCAACAGAGAGCGACCATGAAGACCCTCCACAGGTACCAGATACATTGACCAGACCACACACAAGAAATTAAAGGGACGACGACGTTTCGGTCCGTCCTGGACCATTCTCAAGTCGATTGTGAATGGTCCAGGACGGACCGAAACGTCGTCGTCCCTTCAATTTCTAGTGTGTGGTCTGGTCAACATACTTCAGCCACGTTATTGTGACTCATCGCCTGCGTACCAGATACAGTACCAGCTACCGGTACTGATAATGGCTTCACACAGCCTCCACTTACTGCTTACTATTCCTGGCCGTGCCACCTCTGGGGTGACTTAATCTTTATCAATCACTCCTCTCTCCTTTACACACGACTTGCTGATGGTCCAACAGACCGAAAAGTCATCGTTTCTTCATCTTCTGATGTGTGGGTTTGGTCATTAAACCCCATTATACTTTGATATAGTCATAAACAGTATGTCTATGCGCTCTGTACCAGGCCCTGATTCCTGGAATTCCATATTAACCAATAAAAATAATTTATTTATTTATTTATTTTTGAGACGATGCCAAGATACTGGTGATATCCTTGACATACTTAAAATAGCGGAGATAGCACCACTCCATAAAGGAGGAGATAAAGCAGAGGTAAAAAAGTATAGACCGGCAGCACTAACATCAAACATTATAAAGTCTTTGAGTGCCAAGAAGATCACAAAAGACGTGGAATCACAGTGTCTAAAGCAAGGGTTCAGAATAGGGCGCTCCTGCCTATCGCAACTGTTGGACCAATATGACATGGTCTTAGATGCCATGGAAGACAAGCAAACTGCTGATGTAACATGCACAGATCTTGCAAAATCTTTCCAGAAATGTCATCATTGAGTTACTGCACACAAAATCCGCTCAAAAGGCATTACTGGTAAAATAGGAAGATGAATTTTCAGTTTCCTAACGCAGAGAACCGAGTGTGTAATAGTCAACAAAGCAAACTCCAGATCATCTACCGTGAACAAGCACATTGCCCCCAGGGTACTTGTTCCAGTACTTATTGTACTGTTGGTACCAGTACCAGCAGTATATTAGGTACCATTGGGTACTGTTCCAGTACCCAATATTTAAATCTCATTCTCATATCGGACAGTGATAAGGACACAATCTATAGTACTGTACCTTTGCATATGATACTATAATTTTGTTAGAGTGAACAATATAGGGTGCGCAGAAAGCCTCAAATCTGAAGTAAATCTGGTCTTGTAATGGGCCACAGAATATGATATGTGCAGGCGATGAGTCACAATAACGTGGCTAAAGTATGTTGACCAGACCACACACTAGAAGGTGAAGGGACGACGACGTTACGGTCCGTCCTGGACCATTCTCAAGTCGATTCATAATGGTCCAGGACGGACCGAAACGTCGTCGTCCCTTCACCTTCTAGTGTGGTCTGGTCAACAATATAATATGTCTAACGAAGATAAGTTCCAGCTGCTGCGCTATAGCAAAAACGAAAATATAAAACCGGAAACCAAATATAAAACGCAGTCAAATCACACTAAAGAATGAAAGAACAATGCAAAAGATCTGTGAGTAATCATGTCGGAAGACTGTTCTTTAAAAGAACACATAAATGTTGCAGACACAACAGCAAGAAAATGCCAGGGTGGCCAACAAGCACCTTTGAAACAAGGGATGCCATACCAATGATACTCATTGAGCATACTGGTGCTCTCTAGGGTGGAATATTGTTGCACAATAACAGCTCTACTCAAAGCCGGAGAAAAAGCAGAACTAGTGCAAAGATACTTTACTGCTATCATCCACTTAATAAAACATCTAAATTATTGGGGCCTGATTAAAATATCTAAATCTCTATTCTGTAGAGTGCAGGCAGGAGAGATAATAATCTACACCTGGAAAATAACACAGGGACAGGTTCCAAATCTGCACACATAAATAACATTACATAAAACCACTAGGCATGGCAGAATGTACGAAACAGTCCGACAGAAAAGCAGAGGTGCAATAGGCACGCTGAGAGAGAACTCTATCAACATCAAGGGCCCATTAAGACTTGTCAACACTCTCCCTCTACACATAAGGAGCATAAAGAGCATTGGCTGTCTCCGTGGTGTAGTGGTAAGACACTCGCCTGGCGTTCCGCGAGCGCTATGTCATGGGTTCGTATCCTGGCCGGGGAGGATTTAATGGGCGCAATTCCTTAACTGTAGCCTCTGTTTAACGCAACAGTAAAATGTGTACTTGGTTGTAACAACGATTCTTCGCGGCAGGGGATCGTATTCCAGGGACCATAGGATTAAGGACTTGCCCGAAACGCTACGCGTACTAGTGGCTGTACAAGAATGTAACAACTCTTGTATATATCTCAAAAAAAAAAAAAAAAAAAAAAAAAAAAACTGGCCGACCTCCTCACAGCGTTCAAGAGAGAACTAGACAAACATCTCCAAAGGATACCTGAGCAACCAGGCTGTGATTCATACGTCAGACTCCGAGCAGCCGAGTCCTCTTAGGTGGTGTGTCGTTAACAGTTGTTGTGTGTCGTTAACAGTTCGTTGAACTGCTAATTGGTCGTTAACAGTGCAACGGACACCGAGTCGTACAGTTAACAGTTCAACGAACACTGAAGAGCGTTCTCAGTATTTTGCGTAATTCTTTGTAGTCGTCAGTGAATGTTTCATCTGCCTTAAACAAGAGTCCAATACCAGAGGCGGAGTTTTATTTGAAGTTTACAGATGTGAAGAATAATTTTTGGGTTGCTTGAACTTGTGTTAATGATTTCTCTCTCTCTCTCTCTCTCTCTCTCTCTCTCTCAGGCTTATTGCACCTAAAACATTATCTCAGCAGGTTATATTTTTGTTGGTAAGCCTTTCTTTTTTCTTCAGAGGAGCGTGAGGACGATGTGAGAAATTATGAGATTAAGTTTCTCATTCATGTGGTTGTAGAGGTGAGGTGTTCTCTTTATAGTTGGTGAGTTTCAGTTTCTGGCTCCCCGACAACCCCCAGTGATTGGGAATTGTTCCTTCACTCTGTCCTCACCTCTCTTGTTCCTTCACTCTGTCCTCACCTCTCTTGTTCCTTCACTCTGTCCTCATCTCTGTTCCTTCACTCTGTCCTCACCTCTCTTGTTCCTTCACTCTGTCCTCACTTCTCTTGTTCCTTCACTCTGTCCTCACCTCCCTTGTTCCTTCACTCTGTCCTCACCTCTCTTGTTCCTTGTCCTCTCCCTTGTTCCTTCACTCTGTCCTCACCTCTCTTGTTCCTTCACTCTGTCCTCACCTCTCTTGTTCCTTCACTCTGTCCTCACCTCTCTTGTTCCTTCACTCTGTCCTCACCTCTCTTGTTCCATGTCCTCTTGTTCCTTCACTCTGTCCTCACCTCTCTGTTCCATCACTCTGTCCACACCTCTCTTGTTCCTTCACTCTGTCCTCATCTCTCTTGTTCCATGTCCTCTTGTTCCTTCACTCTGCCCTCACCTCTCTTGTTCCTTCACTCTTGTTCCTTCACTCTGCCCTCACCTCTCTTGTTCCTTCACTCTGCCCTCGCCACTCTTGTTCCTTCACTCTGCCCTCACCTCTCTTGTTCCTTCACTCTGCCCTCACCTCTCTTGTTCATTCACTCTGCCCTCGCCTCTCTGTTCCTTGTTCTCTTCTCCCTTCACTCTGTCCTCACCTCTCTTGTTCCATGTCCTCTTGTTCCTTCACTCTGCCCTCACCACTCTTGTTCCTTCACTCTGCCCTCACCTCTCTTGTTCCTTGCGAGTCCTTTCATCTCTCTGTGTTACTGCGGCGCCACATGAATTCACCTATTTCTTCCTGCTGAACTAAGCTTTAGCTCTTGGAGCCGGCCTTTTCCAGCCACCGGTTGTGTAATGTAATGACTCTTAACATGCTTCCCTCTCACTTGTACTGTCACGTTTACTCTTAAAACTGTGAATGAATTTTTTCTTCTACAACCTGCTCAAAGAGTTCATTCTATTGTTCTCATACTCTTACGCTAAGCGAAAACTTTCTTACTATGTCTCATCTGATGAGAATTATATAAATTATATTTAAATGTAGTGTTTTCCCTTGTAAATTGAAGTAAATATAATTTTTATATTGTATATTATTTAATAAAAAAAAGTTATCAAGCCTCCATCCATGGCCTTGTTCAGTTGGTATTTGTTCATGATTAATTTTGTCAAGGAGGAGGAGGAGGGGGGGGGGGGACACAGGCAGTATATGTATATATACATGAACAATTCCACAAGAGCCGTGAGGAGGGTTCGAACCTACGTCCGAGAGGATCCCAGATTCTGCTTTAATCGACTGAGCTACGGCATGGTTAAAAGAATTGCAACCGGAAATTCTACCTACCTTATTCGGAATGAAGTAAGTGTAATGAAGAGCAAAGAGGAAGAGCAACTTATTGATAGAGCTCGGGTGCATTAGGGAATTGTGTAAAATCCTGGTTTGTGTCTCGGAGAGGCTGCGAGATTACAAACCAGCCAATCTGTCAATCGCATCAAGTACGTTATACACCTCTATCATGTCTCCCATCTCTTCTAGCGTCGTCAGGTCTAGTTCTTTCAGTCTCTCTTCATACTAACTTCCTCGCATTTATGGGACGTGACTCACTGCAACCTTTTAAACCTTTTCAAGTTTCCTTATGCTTATTTTTAGTGACTGAAAGGGGGGCAAGGGGGAAAGGTTCTGACATTTCCAAGTGTTGAGTATGCTGTTGACATTATTCGATTTATATGAGCCTCCGGTGTTAGGTTTGGTGTTATATTTACTCCCAGGTCTTCTTTTTTTATCTTGTCGCTGCAGGAGATAGTTTCCCCTTCATTGTGTGCTGGCCTTCCGGTCTCCTGGCACATCTTCCCATTTCCATCACCTTACACTTCTTGGCGTTGAACTACTGCAGCCATTTCTCGGACCAGCTCTAACATTTGTCTAAGTCATCTTGGAGAATCTTACAATCCTCATCTGTCTCAACTCTTCTCATTAGGTTTGCATCGTCTGCAATTATCAATATATATATATGTCTCAACTCCTGCGCATATATGAGAAATAGTATGGGTCCCAGCACCGATCCTTGAGGTGCTTGCTCTGCTTGTGCGTGCGTGTGTGCGAGCGTGCGTGCGTGCATGTCTGTCATACCAACCGACCGAACCTCAGTAAAGTGAAGTAACTCAGTAACCGGTGAAGTAACCGACTTCATCCCCCACCTTCCTAATAACAAACAAGATAATGTGTCCATATAAAGTGATTCTCGTGTAGACGGGCCAGAAACACTTAAGGCATCACTTACAAGAAACACTTGTAAGCCTCAGAGGAGAAGCCTTGTAAACAAGCCCCAGACGAGCAACAACACAAGACGCCGAGTCAAGAAGACCGCGAGACAGTCAACAGCCTCCGATGAATAACTCCAAGTAAATGATCCTTTATGAAAGCGAGTGAATAGTGTGTTGAAGGAGTGGAGGAAAGAACCACTTATCTCAGTGACCAGACCCGCAGCCACACTCTTCCACTGATCAGTTCCTCTCTCTCTCTCCTCCCCACTGCCTCCCTTCCTCTCTCTATTGATCTATTTTGGGGGGTTCTTTCTTCCTCTGTTATTTTCATTTTATTCTTCGCCCCGTTTCTTCACGCTTATGAGGTGCCCCGGTGGGAGAGGGGGGGGGGAGACGATATAGGAAATATAGAAGAAAAATCACCTGTTGATATATGAGATAAGGAGGAGAGAGAGAGAGAGAGAGAGAGAGAGAGAGAGAGAGAGAGAGAGAGAGAGAGAGAGAGAGAGAGAGAGAGAGAGAGAGAGAGAGAGAGAGAGAGAGAGAGAGAGAGAGAGAGAGAGAGAGAGCAGAGGCCGCAAAAACCTATTATGAGGAGCCCAAGTTCGCTCCCATCATGAGTACGCAGCACTCTCCTGGATGGCCCGTATCCGAATTCTGGACCAGATGAGGAACCATGCTAAAAGACTCATACCAAGTTTAGACTCATTCTGAACAGCCTGCATGGTCAGCACATCAGAGTCTTCAAAATTAAAGACAAGTCGTTGTTCTTACAGTTATCAACAAGACAAACGTTCTCCACGTTCTCCATCTGTCCCAACTTCGTGGTCAACCCGAAGCTGGCAACCACAACACAAGGCGCTCAGCCATCAACAGTCTTATGCTAGCTCTGCCTTTCTCGAGAACTTTAATGTATTAGCTGCTATTTATTCTAAGACTGAGGCACATGTTTACTCAACATGTTGATACACACCAACTCAAGACAACTGACCAGATGAAGGCTTCAGCACACAGTTGGCTCCCGATTTATCCAATTCCTTACATGATTGTTACTTAACATTACAAATTGTTTATTTGTAATAGATAATAGATAAAACCTCACTAAAAATGAGTCACTAGGGGTCAGGCTTCATGTGAGATGATGTAGAATAACACCTCTTAGCTTGCAGTTTTACTAGGAACTTTAGCACAAGTCCTAATGATGCCTAAGTCAGTTAAAAGTAAATGAGTGGGAATGAGGAGAAAGCGAGAGAGTGAGAGCGAGGCACTGGTGACTTTACAGTGACACAACATGAGAGCAAGAGGGCCATGACCTGTGGGACGCCAAGCATTAATGATGGGGGGGGGGTCAGGAATGCTCTGTGGGTAGGCAGGAAGGTTAGGAAAGCAAGAGGCTTAGACTCTCTCTCTCTCTCTCTCTCTCTCCCAAAATATGACCCGGTAACTCAAATCTAAACAATATAATGATTCACTTTCTCCTCCACTCAATTTCTATTTACTCTTCCTCCTTTCCTCTCTTCCCCCCCCCCCTTCCCTACCTCCTCCTCCTTCCCCCCTTCATCCCTACCTCACTTCCTCCATACCACCCTTTCTCGTGGCCTGTTTTCCCTCACTCGCTTCATTATTTTCCTCACTTATCTCCCTCCTCTCTTCTTCCCCCTTTCCCTAACACTTTTTCCTTCCCATATTTATGTCTACGAGCATTCCTCTCTCTCCATCGCAACTCCGGCAAGATAATAGTCTGAAGATTACTGTGTAATACCAAAGGAGGATCCACCCCCTTCCATCACCGCCCCTTCCACCACCTGTACACGTATTTATCTAAAACATTCTAAGCGTGATCCTCTTTGGATGGTGTTGGAACACTGGATTATGTGTAGCGAGACTAACAAGACGTCCTGAAGCGTGCACCAATGGGGAGACTTCATGTACTCTGAAGCGAGTACAGGTACAGAGTACAGAGTACAGGAACTCAGGCAGCGTGCCGCGGGACAACGCTACTGCTTGTTCACACTTGTTCCAAGCCGTCAAGGCCTCGCAAGAGGAGTCATGTTACAGTATCGACACCCTCGGTGGAGAATGGAGTGGCGATTTCAGCGCCATCTCTGGGTCTGCACTCTAACTCCGCGGTATTGGGTGCTACGCAGACAACGCCATCTGTTGGTGGGTGGCGTGGTATCGGTGAGAGGCTCCGGTTTCCTGCCTCAGTTAAAAGAAGAGGTCGATGATGATGACCTCTGGTGAGTGGTGTATCGAGATCAACGCCATGTAGGTTGTGGCTACAATTTACAATGTCAATTTCCCGGTGGGTATTATCCTAAGGGCACCCAGTGTACAAACTGTCTAGTTAATGACGTTTTATGTTCACAGAGGTGACATAAGAAGGGGATTGCGTCGAGGAGGGCAGTTCACCTTGGGCAGTTCAAGAACTCTTGACTTGATCCTGTGAGAGGACAAAGTGGCCGCCGTCAGTTATAGCAATGTGTTAGCTGCTGGTTTAAGCAGTGTTGGATGGTTTTGGTTAGTTATGCAGATATCAAATATGAAAATTATAATTTTTTATATAAAGATGTGAATGTCTTTCCAGAGGAACTCACATAGATTGTGGACAAAGATTCAAGGTAGCAGTAATCACATATTCAGGGATCAGAGAGACAGCAACTCCAAGCACTCCGCGTTCTTATGAGACAAGTACACAAACACAACATATAAACAGCGAGAACCATAGCATCTCCAAAATAAAACAGAAAATAAAAGCTATAACAGCATTCTATTCCCAACCATCTGACAACTGAGAGAGAGAGAGAGAGAGAGAGAGAGAGAGAGAGAGAGAGAGAGAGAGAGAGAGAGAGACTTCTCCCTCTTCCAGCTGGGAAAGGAGAAAGACGGTCCTGTGTACATCACGTTCCCAGCCTCATATACGACAACAATTACCTTAAATCACCTTCTCTCAAACGAGCAACCTCACAACCCATAAGTATATACATTAGCTAATATTAAACATAACTAAGTTCTGAATCTTTTTTTTTTTAAGTTTGCTTTTAATATTTGTGAAACGTAAATATTATTTCTCGTTACCATCCTCCACCCCCCCCCCCCTCTCTCTCTCTCTCTCTCTCTCTCTCTCGTTATCATTCTACCCCCCCCCCCTCCCCTCTAGTTCCCAGGCAGGAATATATACTTGGTAAAATTTATATAACTTGGGAGTCTTTAATATTCAATAGATCCGTCTGTTAGTCGCTGGATATTTTCCTGGAAGAGTTTCAGGCTTGAGAGCTTCAGGGAAACAATCTCTCGCATGAGTGAAGGGGAAGCTTTAAAGAAGTGGATTTTTAATTTTAAGGAAAGTTGATCCAAACTTTTAGGTCAAGATGCGTCTCTTCCTTCCCTTCTTCCCTCCTCCCTTCTTCCTCTCTACCCCACCCTATCCCTCCCTCTTTCTCGTCCTTCGACAATCACTCCCTTCCATAATTTCTCGCATCTATTTACAATGTGCATCTATCCACATATCTACCTATGTAACTGTCTACTATGAATGAGTTGATTTTTCGTTTCAGTTTTCCTTCCCCTTTACAGAGAGAAGTTCGTCGCCGGGGAGGAACACCTTAACATTACTTCCTCTGGTGAGAGTTTAATAGCAGTCTTACATCAACCCGCTGGTCCGTCAGGCTGCTGTGTGCACCTGTGGAGGAGTAGGGGAAAGGAAAGGGAGGCGTGGGGGGAAGGATGTATTATCAAAGGAAGGGGGAAGAGGAAGAGATAGAAAGAGAAGGGAAGGAACAGAAAAGAGGTTGGGTAAACAACCCGTTCTCGCACTTTCGTATAGTCAATATTGACTTATTAAATACGTGCATATGTGACATACTAAACATACAAGTTTACCTTGAAAAGCTTCATAGAAAGCACCGACCTTACCTAACCTTCTTAGTATGTTAAGATAAGCATCTTATTGCTTCGTAATTACAATTATTACTTAACCTATACCTATAATAGGTTAAGTAACAATTGTAATTACGAAGCTATAAGATGCTTATCTTAACATACTAAGAAGGTTAGGTAAGGTCGGTGTTTTCTATAAAGCTTTTCAAGGTAAACTATTATGTTTAGTATGTCACATATGCACGTATTTAATAAGTCAATATTGACTATACGAAAGTGCGAGAACGGGTTGGAGCAGCGAGAGAATACTCCATGATGGGGCGGCATACTCTAAGACTGGTCTCACGTAGGCAGTGTAAAGCGCCCTAAAAGCCTCCTCACTTAAGTTTCTGAATGATGTGTGTGTGTGTGTGTACTCACCTATTTGTACTCGCCTATTTGTGCTTGCGGAGGTTGGGCTCTGGCTCTTTGGTCCCGCCTCTCAACCGTCAATCAACTAATGTAGAGGTACCTGAGTCTACTGGGCTCTTATCATATCTATACTTGAACCTGTGTATGGAGTCTGCCTCCACCACATCACTGCCTAATGCATTCCATTTGTCAACCACTCTGACACTGAAAAAGTTCTTTCTAATATCTCTGTGGCTCATTTGGGCACTCAATTTCCACCTGTGTCCCCTAGTGCGTGTGCCCCTTGTGTTAAATGTGTACTCACCTAGTTGTACTCGTCTAGTTGTGTTTGCGGGGGGTTGAGCTCTGACTCTTTGGTCCCCCCTCTCAACTGTCAATCAACTGGTGTACAGATTTCTGAGCCTATTGGGCTCTATCATATCTACATTTGAAACTGTGTATGGAGTCAGCCTCCACCACATCACTGCTTAATGCATTCCATTTGTTAACTACCCTGACACTGAAAAAATTCTTTTTAACGTCTCTGTGGCTCATCTGGATACTAAGTTTCCACTTGTGTCCCCTTATTCGTGTCCCACCCGCGCTAAAGAGTTTGTCTTTTTCCACCCTATACCCATCCCCAGGTCAGAGTAGTAGACAAATGGAATGCATTAGGAAGTGATGTGGTGGACGCTGACTCCATACACAGTTTCAACCCCCAGGTCTTTCTCTCTGACTCTTGAAGTATTTCATCTCCCAAGTAAGTAATTATCAAAAGAAGGCACCAAACCGGGATTTCATCTTCCAAATGATATCTTGTATCTGGTCTCCTGCTCCCTACACCTATCTTCATTACATTACATTTGCTTGGGTTAAACTCTAACAACCATTTGTTCGACCATTCCTGCAGCTTGTCCAGGTCTTCTGTGTGTGTGTGTGTGTGTGTTTGTGTGTGTGTGTGTGTGTTTGTGTGTGTGTACTTACCTAGACGAGTACACATAGGCGAGTACACACACACACTCCTGCCTACAAGTATTATAATTCATCATTCTTAAAATAAAAGCATCACGAGCCGTTTGTTGTGTACACGGGAGATGGCCTCGAAGGTCCTATTGTAACGCTTCGCTCCGAGTCCTTCCCCTAAATCAGCTCTTTTGTTGGGCAGGGAGTGTCCAGGCCGGGCCGTGATCGAGCAAGCAAACATGGCCTTTACCAGAGTGACAGAGGACGCAGCACACTGTTGATTCATGGTGGTGCTGCTTGTTGATGTTCGTGGCGCTCTTGCTCTGTTGTTGTTGTTGTTGACTGTGGCGCCGTCCAGTCACCACCGCTTCCACACACACAATACGGCGTGGCACCATCCTGGCACTTGTTACACTCCACAGGCACTGTGCCCACGGACTGCTCACTCATCTGGAGCCTCAAACGTTGCACGATCGTGTAAGATCCTGCAAGTCCAGACACTGACAGTCCGCCTTGGACCCACACGCGTATGCCCAGGCCTCTTACTGAAGGGAAACTCTGGCTCCTCTGAGACATTATATACCACCTTGCTGATCCTTGGGGCGCTGAGGGAGCGTGCTGAGGTATTTCGTCCACGATGACCTCACCAACTAATCATTCAGGATTCCCATTGGCCTCCTGGACTAATTTACGTTCTTTGGAGCCTTTGGAGAGACTTTTACGTTTTCCTTGGTCATTTTTTATCACTTGGGCTGGACGGTAGAGCGACAGTCTCGCTTCATGCAGGTCGGCGTTCAATCTCCAACCGTCCAAGTGGTGGGGCACCATTCCTTCCTCTCCCCGTCCCATCCCAAATCCTTATCCCGACTCCTTCCAAGTGCTATATATATATAGTCGTAACGGCTTGGCGTTTTGCCCTGATAATTTCCTTCCTCATTTGTGGTTTATGTTTAGATATGTGCATTAAGGTTCACCGAGGCCAGATACAGGGAGGAGGGGGCGTACCTCACAAACAACGCCAGCAAAGCAATAAAGGTTTCTGCTAGCGTTCCTGTCGGTGTCTTGCGAGATCATTACCAATGTGTCGTATGATAAACTACTGTACCCGAGCTCGTTACACTAATTTCTAATACGTTAACCCCCACTGAAGAACCTCCCGCCTGAACCCCCTGAAGAACCTCCCGCCTGAACCCCACTGAAGAACCTCCCGCCTGAACCCCCACTGAAGAACCTCCCGCCTGAACCCCCTGAAGAACCTCCCGCCTGAACCCCAATGAAGAACCTCCCGCCTGAACCCCCTGAAGAACCTCCCGCCTGAACCCACTGAAGAACCTCCCGCCTGAACCCCCCTGAAGAACCTCCCGCCTGAACCCCCTTGAAGAACTCCCAGCCTGAACCCCCAACTGAAGAACCTCCCGCCTGAACCCCCACGAAGAACCTCCCGCCTGAACCCCCTGAAGAACCTCCCGCCTGAACCCCCACTGAAGAACCCTCCCGCCTGAACCCCCCTGAAGAACCTCCCGCCTGAACCCCCACTGAAGAACCTCCCGCCTGAACCCCCCTGAAGAACCTCCCGCCTGAACCCCCACTGAAGAACCGCCCGCCTGAACCCCCTGAAGAACCTCCCGCCTGAACCCCTGAAGAACCTCCCGCCTGAACCCCCACTGAAGAACCTCCCGCCTGAACCCCCCTGAAGAACCTCCCGCCTGAACCCCCTGAAGAACCTCCGCCTGAACCCCACTGAAGAACCTCCCGCCTGAACCCCCTGAAGAACCTCCCGCCTGAACCCCCTGAAGAACTCCCGCCTGAACCCCCTGAAGAAACCTCCCGCCTGAACCCCCCTGAAGAACCTCCCGCCTGAACCCCCCTGAAGAACCTCCCGCCTGGCCCACAGAGATCACCACAATGAAAGCACAGCGCAGAGCAGCTTAAAGAACTTACCAGTGTCTCCACACAGCCTCAAGTAACGTGACTAATATCCTCCCAGCTACGGCGCCTCAGGCGACAGTCAGGTTACCTTGAGGTGCTTCCGGGGCTTAGCGTCCCCGCGGCCCGGTCGTCGACCAGGCCTCCTGGTTGCTGGACTGATCAACCAGGCTGTTGGACGCGGCTGCTCGCAGCCTGACGTATGAGTCACAGGCTGGTTGATCAGGTATCCTTTGGAGGTGCTTATCCAGAACTAATCTCTTAGAAGAATATGATGTAGCTTCCCTTGATAACCTTACACTCAGATCTAACCCATTTACAACAAGACAAATACACCATTAGCAATGCATGACTAATTTTCTCATGAATCTCGAGCCCTTCCTGTGATCCTAAATAATACTGCTCCACTTGAAACATGATAGATGAATGTGGGATTGAGATACCCTTAAGAGTTTAATCCTCTTGATTGTTGCCGCCGGAGGCAGCTAGTTTATTGTACACCCCATACCCATCCTGTGAGCGGTAGCGCAAAAAACCATTACAGAGGACACAAAAGGTCTTTAGCTGTCAGT
The DNA here is from genome assembly GCF_020424385.1 of Procambarus clarkii. Taxonomy (NCBI): domain Eukaryota; kingdom Metazoa; phylum Arthropoda; class Malacostraca; order Decapoda; family Cambaridae; genus Procambarus; species Procambarus clarkii. Next base: position 2,955 of record NW_025563887.1, on the reverse strand, counting down.
GATGTATCTCCCGTCCTTCAAGCACTCCGTGTGTAAACTCCGAGAGCAGTAACTGGGTCATGATCTCACTCGTAACATTATTAAATGTCTAGCCATTGCATCCTTCACACCTGCCAATATGATGAAACTTTATTCACTCAGGTGTAATCTAAGGAATTCCCTCGTAATGGATCCAAAGTTTGCCAGTGCAGGCTATTGATCGCTAATTGCTCCTGTTTGATTAATCCATCGTACGTGATGGAGATTTGTCTTAGTATCACATAGTAAGCGCTTGACCAGAACTATGTTAACCCTTCATATAGTCAAGGGCGCGGGGGGGTCGTCTAAGGAACCAATGGCACGCGTGCCGAACGTGACACGCGTAAATATACACACAGATATTACTCACCTAAACAAACTTCTTTAAGAATGCTTTCAAGGTTATTTTTTCTCCATTGGCATTCAAGAGAACTTTTAAGAAAATTATCGCAAATTTAATCACACGCTCTCAAAAAGTTTCCTCCCCCTCCCACCCTGAGTATGATTAAGGCACAAATACCCAGGTAACCCCCCCCCCCCCCATCCCCTCCGGTCTAGGGTGAGGGGGGGGTCATAAATGTCCAGGTAACTCTAAATAATATAAACAGTGACGTGCTTACTGTTGCCACACCTGCAGCGTTTCTGCTCCAAAATAGTGTTCACCGTTCACGGTCGCCACTGTTACAGATCACTGTACGTTTCACAGTGCCCAACACTAAAACGCCGGAAAATTGTGTATTTACTGTTAACTAAATGCAGCACCGTTTTCACAGCGTCGTCCTCCTCACCGTCCATTATAACAATCACAGAAATATGTTCAATAGGACCATAGATCACAGTACTGCGCACAAGTTTACTTCTCCAACTACACCGTAAATCACCGTACACAGCTCAAGTCACAGTTTTGAATTGCACTGTTACGGCCGCTATGGGTCGCAACCGGGTTCTTTGACGGTGGAACCAAAGTACTAGTATCCGACCCTCAAGTCGGTAGTGACTTTCAAGATGTAGGCTTGATAATGCAAGTAAGAAAAAGGAGGAGCTGAAATGAACACAACACTTCATCCTTTATCAATGTATTCACTTAACTTATTATCACTTTCCCATCACCTTAAATATAAAATGCTACAATATTATTACACGTGTCGCTCTTTCATAGGACATTAAGCGCTCCTTGATGCTAACGCGATGCAGCCTTTGTCAACTGGTGTGTTTCCTCAACACACAGTACCGTCCTCAACCAGTACTGGGAAACACCGACGAGTCTACCCTTGCCATGGGCCAGCCTTTCTACAGTATCACTAGGTGCTTCTTGTGGACGCCTACAATCACTCTCCAGCCTGGTGCTGGCAGAGAACTTCAGCCTCGCGCTGATGGGCCTCTACACGGACACATACAGGGGTAGCTAACCCCTGGCAGGAGCCCCTAGCGATGGGCTAGTAACTCTCCTCAATAGCACCTCACTGTCGGTCGTCTCTTCCTCTAGCCAGTCCCGGGATACGTAGAATTCTTCCACTGCCTCTCCACAGACAGAAAGCAGATACCACAGGGCTCCTCTTCGGCGGCGGCTCACTTAGTCGTCAAGCAGAATTGAGCAGAGATAGGCTGCCCAGGATAGACTGCTTTTCTCCGTACCACTGCAGCTCTACGTCGCCTCTGTGGATACAGATACGTCATCAGTAGACTGGCCGGTATTGGTGGAACTAGGAATGATCACTTACTGACTCTGACATTGACATACAGCTCATAACGCAATAGATGGCGCTGATTTCTAGTCGCCACCTCACCAGAGGTCATCCACAGCGACTCCTCTGGTTGACCAAGGCAGGTATCTTGAGCCATCTGCAGGTATCTGACAGCCACCTTCAGATAGCATTCTCCACAGTACGTCCGATACTGTGGGGGTGAGGGAGCAGACTCACAGATGGCGCTGACGTCGCTACTCCATACTCCGACGATGTAGTCCAGATCGTAACATGCACTATTAATAGACATATCACCTGATACCACAATACTTTGCATCACCGTAACTCAGTTACTTATATCACAGTAAATCACTGTTACTTCTATCAACATAACTCACAGTTACTTCTATCCATTAATCAGTTACTCCAGTTTGGGACTTGTCACTTGAGCACTTGACCCCAGCGAGCGTTACTCCACCAACGACCTGAGACAACCAAACTTGATTACCCAAACGCTTCATTGCCCGTGACCTACCAGTGATCCGCTACGGTCAACAGGAACGCCAAAATTGCTTCGTAGAGTTGATGACCTGACCGCTTGACCTAGCCTCTCTGCGGTCAACTGTTTCCCTATTGAACAACATTGCCCGTTTGTCGGCCTCTCTCAGCCCCCGGTAACTGACCAGCAAACACACACCGAAACTACGACGTTGGTACAACGTTCGAACAAGTTCAAACACCTCCTAACCAGTTATAACAACCAATGTAACAAATTGTAACAACATTCTAATACGTCATAAACACGTTAAGCCAAGATGTAACAACTTTATTACAAGTTATAACAAGCGGGAAATAGGGACAGTTAAGGTTTGTGTTTCCAGGGTGTGTCCTCAGAGGAGGAGGACCCAGGAGTTGAGAGCTCTCTGACTTGCTTGAGAGCTGTCTTAAAGCTTTAGAGAAAGCCTTGGAGCTCTTCGGTGGCCATTGTGTCCATCAGTTGGCATTAAATCCCACCCATCTCTCTTCTTAAGGCTCTAGCTCTCCTTACGGTTCATTTACGTTGTATTTCATTATGTCACGAGTTAGGCTGATACCTCGGGAAGGGCACTGGTGGCAGGCAGCCGCCCCCCATCATCTAAATTATATTAATGACCAGGAAACTAAGCTGGAGGGGGCTGCTCTCCGTTGTTGTTGTTGTAGTTGTAGTTGTTGTAGTTGTTGTAGTTGTTGTTGTTGTTGTTGTTGTAGTTTT